>JAXQQM020063550.1:0-54039 GCA_034641835.2 Pinus albicaulis | reverse complement strand
GACCAAATAGTGTTTTCCTAGGTTTAAAGATATCCCATACTTTCTGCATTTCTCGAAAATTTTTCTTAAATGTGCTAAGTGCTCTTCATCTATTTTTGAAAACACAGTGACATCATCAAGGTATAAAATGATGAAGAAGCCCAGTTCCTCCGAGAATGCTATGTCCATGGCTCTTTGAAAATTTGCTCCATCATTCATTAGACCAAAAGGCATTTTCACATATATGAAAGTGCCCCATGGTGTAGTAAAGGTTGTCTTTAATTGATCAGCAAGGTAAACTAAGATCTGATTATACCCTGAATAGCCATCCAACAAAGAAATTCTTCTAGACCCCACCACCCTTTGTAAAATATGATCCATCTTAGTTAGAGGGTAGTTGTCTTTCAATGAAGCTTTGTTTAAGTCTCTAAAGTCTATACAGAGCCTGATTTCTCCAGTTTTCTTCCTAAAAAACACCAGATTAGACACCCACTGAGAGTATATAATAGGGACAATAATGGCAGCATCGTACATTTTCATGATCTCCTTCTGAACCAAAGGCAACTGAACAGGGTTTATTCTGCGCAGTTTCTGTTTGAATGGTTTTTGGTTTTCTTTGAGGGGAATTTTGTGCTATATTATATCAGTGTCATAGGATTTAAGATCTTCGTAACTCCACGCAAAAACATCAGGAAAATATTTAAATAGCTCTATGTATTTGAGTTTAATGTGAGTTGGTAAAGTCTTAGACAGTTTAATCATATTTGGTTTAAGTTCACTGCCTATATTGCACTCCTCCACTCCAGTCTCTACAGGTTCCAGTTTTGGCTTTTTGGCCACATCGTTAAGATCAAAAAACTCTTCCAAAGGCGCTAGACTGCTTGGAAAACTTTCATCTTTAGAGTGTAGAGTTTCTAACTCCTTTGTTTCTAACTCTACAGTCATTTCCTTTTTTTTTTAAAGTTTGCTACTTAGAAGATTAACATTGACAAGCTCAGGAGACAACTCTTCTTCACCAAGAAAATTTTCTTCACTGCAGTCTGTATCATAATCTGAGTCCGAACTATTTAGTTCGAATTCATTTCTAAATTACATGAAGTCTTCTATTTGTTTGTCAATTTCAAACACCTTCCAATACTTTTCATTATCAGGCACAATTGGTATAAATTTGATCTGATTTGTGTAGTCTTTGGTGTCATATGGCTTTAAGCATGTCCTAGCTGCAAAGGCTAAGTTGTGGGCCGCAATATTTCTTTTTCTTCGGACAAAAATAAATTTGGACTCCTCGAAGGTTTTCAAAAGGTCCATGACATCGTTTCGGTAGGCTCTAAGTCTAGGATGATTTACGTTATACTCCCCATTGACTTGCCTAATGATAACTCTAAATCCCCATACACATTAATTCTTCTGGCTCCTAACTTTTTCAATAAATGTAAGCCTAAGAGAAGGGATTCATATTCCGCTATGTTTTTGGAACACTGAAAGTTTAATTTACAGGAAATGCTTTCTATGTGGTTATTTTTAGTGTTGGAAATCCAGACACCTGCACCAATGTTATTTCTAGTGCAGGACCCATCAAAATACATACTCCACAGAGGACTAGTTTTAATTTCATCTATTTGGTGAATGTCCTCTTCAACTCTTGTGCTTTCTGATTGTTCTTGAGTATCAGCACTCAGCTGAATTTGTTTCATTTCCTCAGATATATTATTGGGTTGAGGACTGCTTTTTTGACTCTCAATGTTCAAAAGAAAAGGACATGTAATTTGTAGCTCAAGACTTGTGTTTTGTTTGCTAGATTTCACAGGTTCAGCAAACTGTTCTGACACATCTACATCATCTTGTTTGTCCTCCTCCCTATTGGCCATTAATCCTGTTAAAGTGACCTGTTCACTAAATGTTTCCTCATTAAACATGATAAAAGAATCAAGGCCTGTATTTACAGAATATATAGGAGAGTTTTGTGGTCGGTCTTGACTTGTAACTATGTATTTCATATGGGACTCCCTATAAAGTCTTCTATTCTGATTGAAAACAGGGATAGTCGCATAAGTCATGTCCATTTGCATATTCCCTTGTAACTTAGCCCCCCAAGATCTTGATAATAACATTCCATACTTTGGGGGCACATCAGCCACAACAATATCCATGACTAACCATTTGGTTGGAATTTGGGCTAAGTTAACATAGAGGTCTTTGATTAATCCTAAACATTTTACTCTGCTTGAGTCAAAGGAGTAAAGGTCTTTATAAGGTTTGGTGATTTCTAGACCCAAGCTCTCCATTACAACTTTTGACATCAAATTATGAGAAGCCTCGGAATCATGCATAGTGTTGTGCAAAATTTTGTCATGAACGTTAAACTCACATAAAAGGGAGGAAGAGGTCCCTCTTGATACATACCTTAAATCTTAGGACCAAAAATAAGTTTTGGTTGGTCATCATTAAGATTGAGAGTGTCCTCACTCTCTTCAATGTTTAAAGCCTTCAAAATTTGGGTCCTATATACATATTGGGCAACTAACTTAGTCAAGGGAACAGAGATTTTGATCTTTGAAATTTCCTACTCCAGGCTGAAAGGAATCTGACTCTTTCAAGTGCTAGTTTCAGCCTTATTAGCTATCATTCTATCAGCAATATCAACTTGCTGATTTGTTTTATTTACACTTGACACAATTTTTTTCATAGGAGTAATAGCTGAAGTGTTAGTATTGCTAATGTCTGCACTCTGTTTTTCTTTGTTTTGAGTGTCTTTCTCTTTATCATTACCAGAATTTACAGCCACTATTTTATCCTTTTGTTTGAAAATTTTAGGCTTGGTTGCAGTGCTATTTTGTGAAGATTTTTCAGAGGTTTTGTTGTTGGGAGTTTGTTGACTAGTTTTTCTTCTAAGGTTATATTCTTTTTGAGATTATATGATGACATTTTCCATGTCTTGATAATAATTTTCATTATCATCTCTCCTGTCATCATAAGGTGTGTATAGACCTTGTTTTCTATCATAAAGAATCTCAAAGCCATCATCTTCTACCCCAAATATGTTGATATCATCTTCCTCTGTTATCTCATCCATTTCCTCAACCTCACTCACATAATTTTGATGAAAGGGAGGAGCGATCTATTGATCATATTCCCTAGGTCTATTTGGAGGTTCGTTTCTTCTAAAATTCTGATTCTGGTTCTAATTTCTATTTTGAGGAGCATTTTGGGTTTGGCTTGCTTGTGCTATCTTAATTAGGCTCATTTATTTCATCATTTCTTCCATCATTCTCACCATTTTTGAGTTGGTAGTAGAGGGTGTAGATTCCTCTCTAAAGGACACTCTCTTTTCATTTTTCATTCTTGCTCTCTTTTCCATTAAGTTGACCTCCACAGAAAGAGTGCCTCTTTGCATATCCTCAAGAGTTACAAAATATCTTTCTCTCAGATGATAGGCCATCTCAGGGTCAAACCCATAAAGAAACTTGTTTAAAGCTGAGCCCTGTGGAGGTTTTATTTCTGGGAAAAGTGCATTATACACACTATTAAATCTAGTGCAATAAGCTTGTACACTTTCCCCAGTGTTTCTATCGAGGTTCTTGTAATCAGATAGGACTTGGAGAGGGTTATTTTTCACTTCCCATTTGTTTAAGAAAGTTTGATGGAATTCTTGGAGATCATTAATACCGTGGGGGGTTAAACATTTGAACCATTTTCTTACTTCTCCCCCTAAGCTCTGAGCAAATAATATAATCTTGACATAATCATCATCAATTTCATTTCTGTCAAAGTATTCATTCATTTTATCCACATGTTGTGATGCATTTGTAGCATTGCTAGCATCATATAATTGAATTTTGGACTGATAGTCCTGTGAAAGATTGAATAATGGTGTAGGAAGGACTAAGGGAGCATACCATGTTGCCATGATATGTGGTGGGGGTGGATTTACAAGAGGCGGATTAACAAAAGGGAAAGTGGGCTAAAGTGAAGTGGTTTGAACAGTGGATGTAGGGTGAGCAGAAGTGGATGGACCAGGAATAGATTACTGGGCTGATCTTGGATGAGAGACACCTAAATTGTGAAGGAAATGAAAATCAGGAGGTGTTGTTTCTCTACTGCCAGGATGTTCACTTGTTTCAGGAGATGAAAGTGAAGACTCAGAATCTAACTGATCTAAGTCACCAAGAGACCTAGTTATAAGAGGATTTACTAAGTCAACTTGTGATTGTTGTAGAGCTGAAAGATTTTCATGGACTGGATTAGCTCTCAAGGGTGATCTGAAAATAGTTAATAATTTAGTCCTAGGAGACTTCCAAAGGATACTTTCTAGGTTATCAACTAACTCAGGTGGATCAGGGTCAGGATAGGCTCTAGTGTGAATCTTTCTAGGAGCCACTATGTTGTGCTTTTTAAACCCAAATAAACAAGAAAGTTTCAACCAGGTATGACAATATTTGAGAGGTTAACTAATATGTTTACACAAATCTTAATCCTACAGTCCTCTGGCTGAGTTTGAATGATATTATAATGATAAGGGTTCTTCCCAGTGGATTCTTAAGGTCTGTTTAGGATTGTGGAGTCGCCAAATGGAAGTTTTTAGCTCATAAGGAGGTAAAAGGTTTCATGGTCCACCACCATGTTTATTTGTATACCAATCTGAAATATTTTTAGGTTTTCTGGGTTATTTTTCAGTTGTGTGGTTTCTAAGAATGTACTAACTTTGTTTCAAAACTTAGCTACAGTTATGAGACAAAGACAATCTATTCTTATGGCTAAGCCAGCTGATCTTTCAAGGTTAGATAAAGTCTTATGAGAATCCTAGGGTTTCCCTAGTTTGTCACAAATTCAAACAAGTTTTATCATGATTACCAGTTCTTGGTAGTGCTTGAAAAGGCTGATTTTTACTCACAATGTTTTTGAAGGTTTTTTTTTTTTTTTTTTTTTTAAAGATAGTCCCCGGCGGAGTCGCCAAAAATGTTAGGAATCTGTAATCAGCAAGATTGGCAAAGTCCAATCACATAAACAACATCATTTCAACCACTTTGGGATTCTAGGATCTAGCCCTCCTGAATCTGGAGAGGGATCTCTCCAATAAGTGAAAAGATGGATTTGTCTTTGAAGTTTGGGGTAATAATATTAGGCTAGTTATGAAGGCCAAGGGTTTGTTTTGTTTTTGGATGGTTGAGCACGATTACTGTTTGAGGTGGAAAGTTCCAAATGTAAAGAGTTTCAAAGGTGAGAAGTTGCAAGAAATGAGAGTAAGCTTCGGCCAAAAAGATAGATATTTGCAGGTTTTAGTTCATTGGGCTATGGATTCATAATAGGGTTTAATTGGAACAACAAGAGGCAAGAGTGGTCCATGGGGCAAGTCATCTATGTCTAAGGATCTCTTTGAAGTTTGATTTATGGAATGAAATGATACAATAAGTAGTAGAATTAAACAGATGAGGAACAAAGAGCAGCCCAGGATCTGGTAAGTACTTCTAAACTAGCCAGCCTTTGACATAGACTCAAGAAAAACATAAAAGTAAAGTAGGATCTGGTAAGTAATTTTAAACTAGCTAGCCTTTGATACACTTTCAATAGAAAACATTTTAAAACAATGGGAAACTTGAAGGCAACCTTTTGAGTAGAAACCAGTGGGCCGGGCTCACCACAAATCCTCTCCTAGCTCTGCTTTACTTGGTTACTTTCAAGACAAACACAAAGATAACACAGAATGGCCTAAGATCTGGTAAGTACTTCGAAACTAGCCAGCTTTTAACACATTCCAAGGGAAACATTCAGACAGTTGTGGAGATGAAACTGGGACCAGGGCTCACCATATCTTCCTCAGTTCATATTCACTAAACATATACTGAAAATAACATTTAAGAATAACATTAAGATAAGACAATAAGACGAGGGAACGCCAACATTCCTATGCTTGAACTGAAACAAATCATTCCTAAATAACACAATTTAGAAGAAAACATTTAGATAAAGATTTTCAGTCAGAGAAGGTTACTGATCTATAGCAGGTCCTAACTCTATGCATGCTATGCTTTATAAGAGAAAATGGAACACAGTGAAAATATAAACAAAATGACGAGTTACAATGAGAAAAACATCACCATCAACATAGAACAGGATCCCATAAATCAACTTGTATTGATGCTCCAAACCAGTTACAGCTTTAAGTCCAATGCTTTAGTTTAGCAACCATCTACACATCTCAGCCTAACCTATCTACCACCATCAGAGCTCCAAGAGCCAGTGAATACTATTTACAATCAGAAGTTTCCAGCTCAATTACATTACAATGTTCAACAACCTTCTCAAGCAACCCCTCTCTCATCTTCTGCAGTAGTATATATAGAAGAATGAGGAGGTGAGATCTGATAAAAGATCTCCAATTACAATTAATACAGACTTAATGGCTTCTTGGATTTTGAGGGGCTCAATGAAGAAAATTTCATACATATCCTTTGTATTAAATGATTTTCATAAATTTTTAAGCTCGTTGTGATCTTTTGTTGACCTTTGAGGCTTGGTGTGGCGTCAAAGTAACTTTGTAGATGTTTGTCATTAATTTTCTTGCACAATTTACCTTTTGGTTGTGTTGTGAGGCAGATATCCGGTCCTGATCAATAAATTCAGCCTTTGATTGAATACTTTGAGGTACAGGTGGTATTTCAGTAGCTAGGAGGAATCAATTTGCCTCAGATGTGGCGGTGGAGGTGTTCCTGTTGATAAAACACTCAAGATATTCTTTGAACTGTGTTTTAAATCGGGGATTAGGCTTTTGATAAACATTCTTAGTCGTGATCCCCGCAAATATGTCTTCCATTCTCTGTCGTGGTTTATTTTGATCTTTGTCACTAATAATCTCTGACTGTGCTCGATTTATGTTTTTTTGCCCATATGCAGGGCTGCGCAGGGTTATGTGGCATCAATGCCTTATGAATTATTGATAAAACGTGAAATTTGAAACCTGCGAATGATTTCTCTGGTGGATTTGAATGCAGGAGGATCGTCACCCTCTGCTTCTGAATTTTCTTCGGGCATGGCGGAAAAACCATTGAAAACCCTACAAAATACAAACAAAAATTATAAAATCCATGCATATATAGGTTTACTACTTCAGAAGGCACGTGCAGAGAGTGGGACTGTTGGATGGCATCATCCAACGGTCGATATTGATCGGGAGAAAACAAAAGGAAGGTGGAAGAATAATTTAAATCAGAGCCATCGATCGCGCAGAGATCGAAGATCGGGATGGCAGGTGGAAAGTCAAAACGGAGAAAACAGGCGATGAATTTTGGGTCGTCGATCTGCAGATCAGATTGACAACGGAGATGTTGTTATCACCGCACTGGAGCCTGGTTAACTGTCGGGCATCTTTGGTGAGCGATCGCCGTGGGATGTCCCGCCCCAGATTGGACGGTGTACAGCGATATCGCGCCAGGTTTTCTGTTGAACTTTAATGTGCGATGGGGGAGTGGTTTTTCAATAGTGCACGGGACGTGTGTCATGCAGTGAATGGCATCGCTGGCGATCGGGAAAAAACCGCCCGCAGTCAAAAGCGGTGCGATGGATACTGCGTTGTTTTGACAACGGCGAGTTGATGGCGGGGACCACCGGGGTGAGGGACTCCACACCGTCGATCTACAGATCATATCAATGGAAGATAATGGTTTAAAAATCGGACCGGCGGAAAGTTATAATATAATAAAAACATCAAAAATAATATATAAACCAAAGGTTTTACACTTCGAGAGGATGTATTTAATATTCAAAATGGCTTGGCACCCGTCTGCGGGTTACATGGAGGATGATACGACCAGGGGTTTATGCAGGAAGGGGCTAAGACCCATACATGTCCAAAAAGTGGGTTTTTATGGTTTTTAATGGTTTTCAAGGCTAGTAATGTGCAATGATAGAGGGAAAAGGGGAAAAAGGCTAAACAAGGGGTACTTTGAGTGAAGGAAGGGGATTTTGGGAGGATTTAGAGGGTAAGAGGGGAATTTTGTCAAGGGGGGAAAAGGTTAAAATGAGGTAAGTTTGGAAGAAGGGGAAAAGGGAAATGGTGCTTGCAGCAGTATTCTTCCTTGGGAATCAGCAGGATTTTTTAGTGTAAAATAAACCAGCAGTGAAGATTATGGACAGAGGCAGGAGGCCTCCAATAGTCTTCAAGAGCCAACACTTTTTAGTAATAAAATTTGTTCCTTGAAGGCTCAAAAAGTCGTAGCCACCTTTTGCTATAACAAATTTATAGGTGGCTAACAGTGGCTCCACTTGGGGATGGTGCCTTCTTGAAGGCATCAAGAACTTCAAAATTGCATTCTCTGGGAGGCTGACATGTGCCTCATCCATTGGGCTGCTTTCCTTTGCTTTGCATGATCTTCTTTGTTCTGAAAACATATTGGCAGCCATAAAAACAATGGATCTTTCATCAATACAAACTTTCTACCTACCCAATCCTACTAATCTAACATTTTTTTTTCATTAGAGTGCACTTGGATTGGAAAACTCTTTTACAACATTTTATACTTTTGAAAGTAGGAAATCTAATCTATTTCTACTCCTTATTTCTCCATGGACCTAGATTAAACAGTTGAGCCCATATGATTCTCTAACTAATCTACTTTCTGTTGGGATTAAACTGTCCAACAAACTTTATTCTCTAAATTCTACAACATAAATTAACAAGCATTCAATTCAGGATTGAACAGTATAACTTGATGCTGGTCTATGGCATAAAAAAAGCTGCACATAGACATTTATTTTGCAGAAAATTAAATCAAAATGGAAGGCTTAAGATCTGAAAGTTTTCTCATCATGGCCTTCTCTTCTCTTTACAGCTCTATTTTGAATTTGTTTGAGTTGTTTTGTCTTTATCAACTGGTTCAGGTTTTGAGTTGATTGGAACCAGATTTACATCTTTTTTGACTCAAAAAATAAAGCAAATTTGAGTCATTTTCTTTTTGAAACCTTAGGTTCAGAGTTAGAGCTTGTTTGAACCTTTAATTTCTATCCTAATCTATCTACTGATAAGCCAAGATTAAACAGTTTGGCAATTCGAATTCACTGTCCTATCAGCAGAAAATTCAAAGCTAATTAGTCAAGATTAGACAGTTTGACTAACTAGAAGTGTGTTATTCAGGAGTGATGTTTAAGCTTGCACACTTTCAGATTTGTTTCTCTTTTTTGGTATGGGGCTATACCTTTCTTGTTTTCACAATCTGCCCTCTTTTCTTTCTTTTCATTGTTTTTGTATTTTTTATTTTTATAAATTTGAATGAAATGGTGGATGAAATATTTTTAATGGAAAAAGATAAAAAGGCTTTTGGAACATAACATGGATCAAGAGAAGTAATGCTTAAGCATCCTGCCATTGACAGGACCCCAAAACAGTTCTGCTCCATTTAACTCCTACAAGAAAAATGCATTGTTACCAGCCGCTGAATGAATAGAGTAAGGGCCAAGCCATAAGTTGTCAAATTTTCCATGCTTGCCCTTTTCTTCCCTCCTTGAGTCCCACTTTAAAACTTTGTCCCCAATTTTGAAATTGTCGGCCTTTTTTCTTCTGTAAAAAATTTTTTTAATGCTAATCTGTTTATGCAATGCTTTGTTATAAACTTCCTCTCTGGTTTGCTGAAGATGAATGGTTTGATTTATTCTTCTGATCATGTCATTATCTTCGGTTTGTAACTCTTGAATCAACTTCATTACTGGTACACCAAGGCTGTTTGGAAAAATTGCATTAGTACCATACACAAGCTGGAAATGTGACATACCAATAGATTTCTTCAAAGTCAATCTTTCAGCCCACAGTGCATGAACTAGCTTTGTGTGCCAAGACTTTTTATTGTCCTCCAATAGTTTCTTGATTATGTTCACTAAACTTTTGTTTGAGGATTCTGCAAGTCCATTACCTTGAGGGTAATAGGCTATGGAATGCCCTAATGTTATCTGATATCTATGACAAAACTCAAAAATATTCATTGATCCAAATGTTGCTGCATTATCAGTGATGATCTTGGTAGGGCAGCCAAATCTGGAGAGAATGTTAGTCTCCATAAATTTTATGATAATTGAATCATTGGCCTGCCTACAAGGTATGGCTTCTATCCACTTAGTGAAATAGTATGTGGCAGTGAGAATCCATCTATGCTGGGCAGAATATGGGGGATGGATTTCTCCTATGAAGTCAAGTCCCCACTTTTGAAATGGGGCTTCAATAGTGATTGGATGCAGAGACAGGGGTAGCAGTTTTCTTTTTCCTTCAAAAAGTTGACATTTGTGACAGGCTATGATCATCTTGTGCACATCATGGAAAAGAGTAGGCCAATAGAAACCAGCCCTCAAAATTTTGTTGGCTGTTGTCTTCCAGTACAAATGACCTCCACACTCTCCTTCATGGAATTGGTATTTAACATTTTCTGCATCAAACTCAGGCAAACATTTAAGCAATACACCACTTGCATTTTTCCAGTAAAGACATCGATCAATAATGAAATAGTTTACAGCTTTTAATTTGAGGAATCTTGCCTTTGTTTTTGTCAAACCAGGAGGTGTATTCAAATTAAGCAAAACATAAACAATATCAGCATACCAAGAGGAATTCATGAAATGGTTTTCAACAATGGGAGTTGAGACTTCCTCTTGATGATCTAAAGCATTAATCATATTAATATCAAGAACTTCAAAATTGGATTCAGCCATTAATCTAGCTAGACCTTGGCCTTTGATGAGTTTAGTGGGTTTTATCTCTAAATCATATTCAAGGATAACAACAATCCACTTACCTCTCTTACCATCTGGGTCCTGCGTTAGAATGTCTTTAACAACTGAATTTGGGACAAAGGCAATGATGTGTGAGTGAAGGATGTACACTCTGAAGTCTTTCAAAGCTTTAACCAAAGCAAAAGCTTGCTTTTCCATAATGTTATACTTAAAAGGGGCATCCCTCAATGCTTTGCTAAATAATGCAATAGGCTGCTCTTGTCCTTGCGGATTTTTCTGTAAAAGGATAGCAGCTATGGTATATTCTGATGCAAATGAAAAAATATAAAAATCCTTTGAAAAATTAGGACTTATAAGAACCGGTGTTTTGGTTAACGCTTGTTTCACCAGTTCAAAGGATTTATTTGCTTCCAAGGTCCATTTTACCCCTTGCTCCTTCTTCAACATGTTTGTGATATTCCTAAGGAGCTCAGCCAGGTTGGGGATGAACCTTCTCAAAAATTTAATCTTTCCAATGAAAGATTGCAACTCCTTGATGTTCCGAGGATGAGAGATTTGAAATATTTCCTCAATCCTCTTTGGATCTATCTTTATGCCTTCCTCAGAAATAATGTGCCCAAGAATTTTACCTTCTTAGAGGCCAAATAGTGTCTTCTTAGGGTTTAAAGATATCCCAAACTTTCAGCATTTCTTGAAAAATTTTCTTAAATGTTCTAAGTGCTCTTCATCTGTTTTTTAAAACACAGTGACATCATCAAGGTATATAATGATGAAGAAGCCCAGTTCCTCCAAGAATGCTATTTTCATGGCTCTTTGAAAAGGTTCTCCAACATTCATTAGACCAAAAGGAATTTTCACATACATTTAAGTGCCCCATGGTGTAGTAAAGGTTGTCTTTAATTGATCAGCAGGGTGAACTAAAATCTGATTGTACCCTGAATAGCCATCAAGCAAAGAAATTCTTTTAGACCCTACCACCCTTTGTAAAATATGATCCATCTTAGGTAAAATGTAGTTGTCTTTCAATGAAGCTTTGTTTAAGTCTTTAAAGTCTATACAAAGCCTGATTTCTCCAGTTTTCTTCCAAACAGACACCAGATTAGACACCTACTCAAAATATCTAATAGGGACAATAATACCAAAGATCATACATTTTCATGATCTCCTTTTGAACCAAAGGGAGCTGAACAGGGTTTATTCTCACGCTTCGTTTGAATGGCTGGTTTTCTTGAGGGGAATTTTGTGTTGTATTATTTCAGTGTCATAGGATTTAAGATCTTCATAACTCCATGCAAAAACATTAGAAAATTATCTAAGCAGCTCTATGTATTTTATTTTAATGTGAGTTGGTAAAGTCTTAGACAGTTTAATGAATTTCGGTTTTTTCTCACTACCTATATTTCATTCCTCCACTTCAGTCTCTACAAGCTCCAGTTTTGGCTTTTTGGCCACATCGTTAAGATCAAACAACTCTTCTAAAGGCGCTAGACCACCTAGAAAACTTTCATCTTTAGAGTGCAGAGTTTCTAACTCCTCTGTTTCTAACTCTACAGTCGTTTCCTTTTTTCTTTCAGTTTGTTGTTCAGAAGATTAATGTTGACAAGCTCAGGAGACAGCTCTCCTTCACCAAGAAAATTTTCTTCACTGCAGTTTGTATCATAATCTGAGTCCGAATCAAGTTTAGTTCAAATTCATTTATGAATCGATGAAGTCTTCATTTGTTTGCCATTGTCAAAAACCTACCAATACTTTCATTATCGTGTATAGTTTGCCTAAATTTATCCAGTTGAAGTGGGCTTTTATTTTATATGGCATTAAGCATGTTCTAGTCAAGTCCTTGGGCTAAATTGTGGGCTGCAATATTTCTTTTCTTGGGAAAAAATAAATTTGACCTCAAATATTTTTACATCCATGATGACTGCTTTAGGCTCTGAGTCTAGGATGATTCACATTATACTCCCCATTGACTTGCCTAATGACTAAATCTGAATCCCCATACACATTGATTCTTGTGGCTCCTAACTTTTTCAACAAACGTAAGCCTAGGAGAAGGGATTCATATTCTGCTATGTTATTGGAACACTGAAAGTTTAGTTTGCAAGAAATGATTTCTATGTGGTTATTTTCAGTGTTAGTAATCCAAACACCTGCACCAACATTTTTCTTAGTGCAGGATCCATCAAAATACATACTCCACAGAGGACTAGTTTTAATTTCATCTGTTTGGTGAATGTCCTCTTCAACTATTGTGCTCTCTGATTGTTGTGGGATCTCAACACTTAGTTGTATTTGTTTTGATTCCCCAATATTTGCGTTTGTTTGATGGTTTTTTTCTTGATTGTGAATGTTTAAAAGCAAAGGACACCTGCCTTGTAGCTCAAGACCTTTGTTTAGTTTGCTAACGTCTTCGAATGCAGCAAACTGTTTCGACACTTCTGCGTTGTGTTCCTCTTCCTCCCTGTTGGCCATTAATCATGTTAAAGTGACTTGCTCACCAAGTGTTTCATTATTAAACATAATAAAAGAATCAAGGCCCGTGTTTACAAAATACAGGGGAGAGTTTTGTGGTCTATCTTGACTTGTAACTGTGTATTTCATATGGGACTCCCTGTAGAGTCTTCTATTCTAATTGAAAACAGGGATAGTCGCATAGGTCATGTCCATCTGCATAGTCCCTTGTAACTTAGCCCCCCAAGATCTTGATAACAACATTCCATATTTGGGGGGAACATCAGCCACAACGATATCCATCACTAAGCATTTGGCTGGTATTTGGGCTAAGTTAACACAGAGATCTTTAATTAATCCTAAACATTTTACTCTGCTGAAATCAAAGGAGTAAAGTTCTTTGTAAGGTCTGGTGATTTCTAGACCTAGGCTCTCCATTACAACTTTTGGCATTAAATTGTGAGAAGCTCCTGAGTCATGCATAGCGTTGTGCAAGATCTTTTCATGAACATTTAAACTTACATAAAAAGGAGGAACAAGTCCTTCTTGATATCTACCTTCAATCTTAGGACCAAAAATCAGCTCTGGTTGGTCATCATTAAGATTCACTGTGTCTTCATTTTCTTCAATGTTTAAAGCCTTCAAAATTTGGGTCTTATATACATGTTGGGCAGCTAACTCAATCAAGGGAACAAATATTTTGATCCTTGAAATCTCTTGCTCCAGGCTGAAAGGAATTTGACTCTTTAAAGTGCTAGTTTCAGCCTTATTAGCTGTCATTCTATCAGCAACATCAGCTTGCTGATTTGTTTTATTTACACTTGAAAAAATTGTTTTCACAGGAGTACTAGCTGAAGTGTTAGTACTACTAATGTTTGCACTCTGTTTTTCATTGTTTTGAGTGCCTTTCTCTTTACCTTTATCAGAATTTACAACAACTATTTTGTCCTTTTGTTTGACCATTTTAGGCTTGGTTGCAGCGCTGTTTTGTGAGGATTTTTCAGAGGTTTTGTTGTTGGGGGTTTGTTGACTAGTTTTACTTCTAAGGTTATATTCTTTTTTAGATTCTATGATGAAATTTTCGATGTCTTGATAATAATTTTCATCATCATCTCTTCTGTCATCATAAGGTGTGTATAGACTTTGTTTTGTATCATAATGAATCTCAAAGTCATCATCCTCTACCCCAAACATGTTGATATCATCTTCCTCTGGTATTTCATCTGTTTCCTCAACCTCACTTACATAGTTTTGATGAAAGGGAGGGGTGATCTGTTGATCATCTTCTCTAGGTCTGTTTGGAGGTTGGTTCCTTCTAAAATTCTGATTCTGGTTCTGATTTCTATTCTAAGGAGAATTTTGGTTTTGGCTTGTTTGTGCTCTCTTAATCGGGCTCATTTCTTTCATCATCTCTTCCATCATTTTCTCCATTTTTGAGTTGGAAGTAGAAGGTGAGGATTCCTCTCTAAAAGACACTCTTTTTTCATTTTCATTCTTGCTCTCTTTTCCATTAAGTTGACCTCCACAGAAAGGACGCCTCTTTTCATATCTTCAAGAGTTGCAAAATCTCTCTCTCTCAGCTGATAGGCCATCTCCGGGTCAAACCCTTCAGGAAACTTGTTTAAAGTTGAGCCTTGTGGAGGTTTTAGTTCTGGGGAAAGTGCATTATACACACTGTTAAATCTAGTGCAATAAGCTTGTACACTTTCCCCAGTGTTTCTATGAAGGTTCTTGTAATCAGAAAGGACTTGGAGAGGATTCTTCTTCACTTCCCATTTGTTTAAGAATGTTTGATGGAAGTCTTGGAGATCATTAATACTGTGGGGGGTTAAACCTTTGAACCATTTTCTTATTTCTCCCCCTAAGCTCTGAGAAAATAATCTAAGCTTGACAGAATCATCATCAATTTCATTTTTTTCATAGTAGTCATTCATTTTATCCACATGTTGTGATGCAGTTGTAGCATCATATAATGGAATTTTGGACTGATAGTCCTGTGGAAGATTGACTAATGGTGCAGGAAGGACTAAGGGAGCATACCATGTTGCCATAATATGTGGTGGGGGTGGATTTACAAGAGGTGGATTAACAAAAGGGAAAGTGGGCTGAAGTGAATTGGTTTGAACAGTGGATGTAGGGTGAGCAGAAGTGGATGGAACAGGAATAGATTGCTGAGCTGATCTTGGATGAGAGACACCTAGGTTGTGAAGGAAATGTAAATCAGGAGGTTTTGTTTCTCTGCTACCAGGATTTTCACTTGTTTCCGGGGATGAAAGTGAAAACTCAGAATCTAAATGATCTAAATCACCAAGAGACCTAGTTATAAAGGGATTTACTAAGTCAACTTGTGATTTTTGTAGAGCTGAAATATTTTCAGGGACTGAATTAGCTATCAAGGGTGATCTGAAAAAATTTGATAATGGAATCCCAGGAGACTTCCTAAGGATAATTTCTGGGTTATCAACTAACTTAGGTGGATCAGGGTCAGGATAGGCTCTAGTGTGAATCTTTCTAGAAGCCACTATGCTATGTTTTTCAGATCCAAATAAACAAGAAAAGTTCAACCAGGTATGACAATCTTTGAGAGGTTAACTAGTCTATTTTACAAATTCAATCCTACATTCCTCTGACCGAGTTTGAATGATATTATAATGATAAGGGTTCTTCTCAGTGGAGTCTTAAGGTCTGTTAAGGATTGTGGAGTCCCCAAGTGGAATTTTTTAGCTCCTAAGGAGGTAAAAGGTTTTATGGTCCACCACCATGTTTATCGGATACCAATCTAAAATATTTTTGTTATTTCCTGAGTTATTTTTCAGTTGTGTGGTTTCTAAGAATGTCGTAACTTTGTTTCAAAACTTAGCTGTGGTTATGAGACAAAGACAGTATATTCTTATGGCTAAGCCAGCTGATTTTTCAAGGTTAGATAAAGTCTTAAGAGAATCCTAGGGTTCACCTAGTTTGTCACAAATTCAAACAAGTTTTATCATGATTACCAGTTCTTGGTAGTGCTTGAAAAGGCTTCTTTTTACTCACAAGTTTTATGAAGTTTTTAAGGGAACCCAAGGTGATCTGATGTCCTATGGTTACCCTAAAATGAAAATGATCCTGGGTTTTCTCCCCAGTGGATTCGCCAGAAATGTTAGCTCCCTGTAATCAGCAAGATTGGCAAAGTCCGATCTCAGGGTGATCCGGATTTTATGCAGGAATGCACCAAAATACAGAAATAACCATGAACATAGACATGCAGCGGAAATAATACTTCATTTCATTAATATCAAATAACATAAATATGCTTACAGGCATAATGGAAATAAAATAGCTAGGGTGCTGGTAGCGAATCTCTGAGAAGAGATGTGATGGCTACAGACCTCTGAACTGTGTTACAATGAGGCTCGAGGGCCTATTTATTGTTGAGAAACAATGTAGAATCTGAAACGTCCAAAACCTAACCGTAGGAGATGAGGCGCCAAAACTGTGGGCGCTCGTTTGGGTAAATTGGTGGTTCAACTTCCCGAGGGCATAACTTTGGCACCCGATCTCCGTTTGACGCGCTCAATAGCTCGTTAGAAAGATCAGTATCTCGAAAATTTCGATTTTTAACGCAGCAACAAGCAACATTAGTTCATGGACCCATGTTGCTCTCCGTTTTCCCAAAAATGTCGCTAGGGCCTCAAAACGTTCCGGAAGTTCTCAGACCCGAAAATCTATAAAAAAAATAGTAAGTTTTGTTGCAACTTGAAAAATTGAAAGAACTGAAGATGGGGGTTCAAATGGAATAGGTGGGTGGCCACCAATATCCACCTAGATCATTAAGCCTCAAAACGGCTCCGGAAGTTCAGGACCCGAAAAACCGCTAAAAATAGTAAGTTATGCCGAAACTGAAAAACTGAAAGAGACAATGGTGGGGGGCCAAGTGGAATAGGTGGGTGGCCACCAATATCCACCTGGATCATTCCTCCCCCCTTAGGAACCAATGGTCCCCATTGCGTTAAGTTCCTCCATGAGATGAGGAAATTCTCATGATCCGAGTATTACAGTGGTTAGAAGATGTCATGGACTCCGCCGGTGGACATGCCGGATGCGTTTAGTAAATTTGGTTTCTTTATCAAATTTCGACACAAAGACATGTTTGGATTTAAGGTAGTTTCAGGATGTATGGCAACATCAGGTGGTGGTGCATTGGGAGTCAGATCAATGGATTTCTTGTCCTGACAGTGTAGAGGAACCTCCATGAGTGAGGAGAAATTGTCATCGTATTCCTCCATGACTTTGTCCATCTGTTGTAGCCGTGAAAGGGAGCCCTGTTTCGAGGTTGTGGCCACAATATTCTTCTTTCCCCGTGAGTGAGTTGTAAGGAAAATGAATTTCCTGGTCTGGGAAACAATCTTACTGCGTTGGTTTGCAGTAGTCAAAGAGATGCCAGGAGGCGGTACTACCTCCGGTATCCTGTACAAGTTATTTCCCAAAGTAATAATAACAGCACGAGGCCTAGAATCATACATAGCATGTCGCCTCCATAAGTATGGTTGGTCCAATAATACATCAGCTACATCAAGAGGAGCAACATCACACAATACCTCATCCGTGAATGGCTTGATACTGTATGGAAGTCGGCACTGCTGGCGGATGCGAAGATCTCTCCCTGGGTGGAGCCACCCGATGGTATACTATCAAGGGTGTGCTATGGTTGGTGAGGCCGAGCCGCCCACGGCACGCTCCCAACAAATGAGGTTCGGGTCGCTTATCGACGAGAAATCGGCACGAGAACCCTTCACCCACATCTCCGCGACCGGAAGAGGCGGCTTTCTCCTCCTCTGGATCCTCTGGACCCTCCCTTTGGATCTTGGTGGTGGCAACAATGGCACTGGGATCCGCATCAATGATCTGCTTCCCTTTGTCATTGCCTTTGTCTGGTTCTAACTCAGGATTAGAAAATGCATCTGATTCGGGTGCCTTTAGTTTAGCCACCAAAGACTATTTGGCCCGACACTCGTTTGTGCTGTGAGTGGGGCTATTATGAAATTCACACCACTTCCCTGTGTCCTTCTTTGGATTTGTGGTGTTGTTCTGAGTCACATTGCTTTGGCCTTACCCCTTGTTCTTCGGTTCGGGGGCACCTTTCGGATTCGCATCCAAAGTCTCGCTCGCTTAAATTTCTGCCGATCTCGTGGCATAGCGATATGCCGTGCCAAGCGATGTAATGTCGAGGAACCCATTTCCTCCGAATGTGTTTGTGCAAAAATGTGCCTACCGTACTTGATCACCAAATGTCTCTCTCAATCTTTAATACGCAACTTTATGCATAAGGTAAGGAACGGATTCGTCAGTTCATGCACATCTTGATCCCTTTTTTGCCGCAGCGTGGTCCATTGGATGTATTTGTCCTCATAGCTCCCCACGGGGTAATATTGTTCCTTGATTCCATCTCGGAATGAATTCCAAGTGGGTGTGGTTGAGAATAGAGAGGGTTCCCCTTCGTACTCTTTCTCATAGTATGTCACCCACCAGTCTTTGACATGGGGGGCAAATTTTGAGGAGTGAAAAATAATCTTTTCTGCCGAGAAGTCACAGACCGAGAACAATTTCTTCCAACAAATTCTAAACTATCCGTTCAACATCTCGCATCTATTTTTCCTTCAAATATAGGAATGTCAAAGTTTACTCGTACCTTGAAGAGTGTTTCCGCAGTGGGTCAAGTGATGTAGATGCGCCATATGGGGGAACAAGAAGGATTCGAGCAAAGTATCCACCATCACGTCTTGTTTCCCCTCGAGGGCTTCCTAGGCAAAAGATTTTGACAGGATCTCCTCGCTTCCTCGTCTTCTTTTCTTCCGCCATGGGAGGTCGTCGGGGTTTTGGCAGTCGACTGGTAAGGGCCCAACTTACCGAGCCCTAACTCCTTATACCCCCGACCGCGTTGTATATGCAAAGAAAAACAAAGAAAGAGCGTAATTCGCCCGATTCCACTTATCCGACTCGTATATATGAAAATACAGAAATAACCATGAACATAGACATGCAGCGGAAATAATGCTTCATTTCATTAATATCAAATAACATAAATATGCTTACAGGCATAATGGAAATAAAATAGCTAAGGTGCTGGTAGCGAATCTCTGAGAAGAGATGTGATGGCTACAGACCTCTGAACTGTGTTACAATGAGGCTCGAGGGCCTATTTATTGTTGAGAAACAATGTAGAATCTAAAACGTCCAAAAACCTAACCGTAGGAGATGAGGCGCCAAAACTGTGGGTGCTCGTTTGGGTAAATTGGTGGTTCAACTTCCCGGGGGCATAACTTTGGCACCCGATCTCCGTTTGACGCATTCAATAGCTCGTTAGAAAGATCTATCTGAGGACTTCAATTTTGAACGAGCAACATCGGTCCATGGACCCATGTTGCTCTCCTTTTTCCCAAAAAATGTCGTTTAGGGCCTCAAAACGGCTCCAGAAGTTTAGTACCCGAAAAACTGCTAAAAATAGTAAGTTTTGTTGCAACTTGAAAATTGAAAGAACTGAAGATGGGGGTTCAAATGGAATAGGTGGGTGGCCACCAATATCCACCTGGATCATTAAGCCCCCAAAACGGCTCCGAGAGTGGAGGACCTGAAAACCTGCTAAAAATAGTAAGTTGTGCAGAATGTGAAAATCTGCAAGAATTGATGGTGCTGGTCCAAATGGAATAGGTGGGTGGCCACCGATATCCACGTGGATCACAGGGAGAAACATTGTTTCAACCACTTTGGGATTATAGGATATAGCCCTCCTGAATCCAGAGAGGGATCTCTCCAATAAGTGCAAAGATGGATTTGTCTTTGGAGTTTGGGTAATGATATTAGGCTAGTTATGAAGATCAAGGGTTTTGTTTGTTTTGGATGGTTGAGCATGAATACTGTTTGAGGTGGAAAGTTCTAAGTGCAAAGAGTTTCAAAGGTAATAAGTTGCAAGCAAGTAGAACAGCTTTGGCTAAAAGATAGATATAACGCTGGTTTTTATTCCATTGGGCTATGGAGTCATAAAAAGGATTTAATTGAAACAATAGGTTCAAGAGTGGTCCATGGGGCAATTCATCCATGTCTAAGGGTCTCTTTAAAGTTTGATTTATGGAATGGAATGATACAATAAGAAGGAAAATTTAAACAAATGAAGAACAAAGAGCAGTCCAAGATCAGGTAAGTGCTTTTAAACTATCTTTCTTTGACATACAATTAAGAAAAACATAAAAGAAATATAAAATCAAGTAAGTGCTTTTAAACTAGCCTGCTTTTGATATACTTTCAATAGAAAACATTTAAAACATGGGAAACACAAATGATAACAAAGAATGGCCTAAGATCTAGCAAGTACTTTCAAACTAACCAGCTTTCAACACATTCCAAGGGAAACTTTCAGTCAGTCTTTTGGGATAAAACTAGGACTAGGGCTCACCATATCTTCCTTAGTTCATCACTACTTAACATGAAATGAAAATAACATTTAAGAACGACATTCAGCTAAGACAATAAGATGAGGGAACGCCAACATTCCTATGCTTAAGCTGAATTAAATCATTCCTAAATAACACAGACTGAAAGAAAACATTCAGATAAAGATTTTTCAGTCAGAGAAGGGTATTGATATACAGTAGGTCCTAACTCTATGCATGTTGTTCTTTATAAGAGAAAATGGAACACATTGAAAACAGAAACAAAATGACAAGTTACAATGAGAAAAACATCACCGTCAACATAGACTAGGATCCCATAAATCAGCTTGTATTGATGCTCCAAACTAGTTACAACTTTAAGTCCAATGTTTCAGTTCAACAATCATCTTCACTATTCAGCCTAACTAATCTATCACAAGCAGAGCTTCAAGGGCCAGTGAAAAATATTTACAGACAGAAGTCTCAAGCTCAATTATATTACAATGTTTAGCAACCTCATCAACCAACCCCTCTCTCATCTTCTGCAGTAGTATATATAGAAGAATGAGGAGGTGAGATCTGATAAAAGATCTCAATTACAATTAATACAGACTTAATGGTTTCTGGGCCTTTGGGGGATCAATGAAGAAACTTACATAGGTGTCCTCTATATTAAATGTTTTTACATAAAGATTAAGCTCGGTGGGAGCTTTTGTTGACCTTTGAGGCTCTGTGTGGCATCGAAGTAACTCTGCAGATGTTTGTCATTAATTTGCCTGCAGAATTTATCTTTTGGCTGTGTTGTGAGGCAGATATCTTCATTTGAGCAATAAATTTGGCCTCTGGTTGAATACTTCGAGACACAGGTGGCTTTGTGGTAGCTGGGAGGAATCAATTTACCTCAAATGTGGCGGTGGAGGCCTTATGTTCGATGAACCTTTATGATTTCTTGATTTATCTGTGTTTTAATCGGGGATTAGGCTTTTGATAAACATTCTTAGCCATGATCCCTGCAAATATGTCTTCCATCCTCTGTCCTGATATATTTTGGTCTTCGACACTGATACTCTTTGATTTGTGATTGACTTGCTGTGTTTTTCTAGTGTGCAGGGCTGCGCAGGGGCGATATAGCATCAATGCCTCATGAACCACTGATGATACGTGAATTTAAAACCTGCAAATTATTTTCTTTGATGGATCAAAGGCGGGAGGATCATCACCCTCTGCTTCTGAATTTTCTTCGGTCATGGCGGAAAAACCATTGAAAACCCTGCAAAATACAAACAAAAATTATAAAATCCATGCATATATAGGTTTACTGCTTCAGAAGGCACGTGGAGGGAGCGTGGCCGTTGGATGGCATCATCCAACGGTTGGGATTTTGATTAGAGGAATCAAAGGGAGGGAGGTCGAATCTGTTAAATTAGAGTCGTCGATCGCTCAAATATCGACGGTCGGGAGAGGAAGCAGAAGGTCAAAGCGGAAAACATTGACTGGGTGATGAATCTGGGAGATGAAATATGGGTTGTCGATCTGCAGATCAGATCGACGACGGAGATCTATTGAAAGCTGCACCATGGGCCGATTAACTGTCGGGCATCTTTGGTGAGCGAAAGCCATCGGATGGGCGACTTCAGATCGGACGGTGGATGCCAATATCGCACGGGGTCCACGTTCGATGTTTAACGTGCGATGGATGATGGTTTGGCAAACAGTGCCTAGACCACGCGTCAATTGGTGAGTGGAATCGCTGTCGATCGGAAGAAAACCGCCCTCTGCTCGAAGGCAGTGTGATGGATACCGCCAGTTTTGGCAACGGCGAGTGGATGGCGGGGACCACCGGGGTGAGGGACTTCACGCCGTCGATCTGTAGATCAGATTGACGGTGGGGATTGAATGAAATTTTGAACCGGTGGAAAAAAACTTAGAAAATAATAAAAAATCCGAAGTTTGAAAATAACATAAGGTTTTAACATTATCGGGGGGCGGGGTATATATATAATATGATCAGGCGCCCGACTGTGGGGCCTTTGGGTGCGTGGAGAATTATATGACTGGGGGTTAAAGGGAAAAGGGCTAGGACCCATATATGTCAAAAATGTGGGTTTTTATGGTTTTCAAGGCTAGTAATGGGCAACGATAGAGGGAAAAAGGGGAAAAAAGGCTAAACAAGGGGTACTTTGAGTGAAGGAAGGGGATTTTGGGAGGATTTAGAGGGTAAGAGGGGAATTTTGTCAAGGGGAAAAAAGGTTAAAAATGAGGTAAGTTTGGAAGAAGGGGAAATGGGAAATGGTGCTTGTACCAGTAATCTATCTTGGAAATCTGCAGGATTTCTAAATGCAGAATGGGCACAGTAGTGAAGTTTTGGATAGAGGAGAGGCAGGAGGCCTTCAAGAGTCTTTAAGAGCCAACACTTTTTAATAATAAACTTTGTTCCTTGAAGGCTAAAAAAGTCTTAGCCACCTTTTTCTATAACAAATTTTATAGGTGGCTAACATTTAGCACTTTAGGATTTTGATGGTGGGATGATGAAGACAGGTGAGCGGCTAGAAAGAGCATGGCGTAAATAATGGGTTCTTTCTAAACTGAAGAAATTTAACAAATTGTGAATGTCTACCCAAATACAGAGCATATGAGAATGTATTCTGCTTATCTAACTTGCAAAATTTCACTTAATAGAAATGAAATGATGGCTGAAATACATAAAAAATTCTAACATCTGAGCACAAAAGAAGAAACTAAAACTAAACACAATACCACATGGATCCCATAAAAATAGCTGCAAATTTGATTAATGTCCAGGCCAAAACTGATACAAAAGTGTGTCTCTTGAGAAGCCAAACCTCCAAATGAGTCCGACCATTACAATGACTGAGAAAATACATCATATCGACCTCAAAGCCACTCTCCCTAGCCTCAGGGACTCAAATCCATGAGATTAGAATCAGTTTTACCTAATGCCAAACAAGAAACTGAAGACAAGACCCAACAATCTGCCTCTAAAAGAGAGGAAACTGATTCATTTGACCTCTAGAGGACTCACCTAATGTATCTACCTTAGATAAAGGTAAAAAAATGACATTTGCATTTACCATGACCATTTACATCAGTAATTTCTTCATTTTCCAAAGTAAAAATTCAAATGGAGTGAAACTTCAAAATTTACTGCAAACTATGAAAAATGCATTTTCCTGGTAAATGCACAGTGCCCAGGCAGAAAAAATTTGCCTCTTTTGCAAGCAACTTTTGAGTGCCTTCCTGGTGTCCAAATCAAATATTTGGAAAGCTCTTTGAGTATAGTTTCCAAATCTACCTCTAGTTTCCAAAATTTTGCTCATTTTCCTTGTAAAAAATTCAATCTCCCAAGACTGGTAAACGTGCAGCGACCAGGTCAAAAAGGAGGCAGAAACATGAAAATTTGGTAGTTTTTTGCACTTTTGAGGGACCAGTTCTCCTCCAATTTTTCTAAAATTTTCTAGGTTTTATGTCTTCATCATTCTAAACATGATAGTGGTGGCCATTTTTCATTTGGAGGCCCCAAAATAGCACAACGTCTAGGTCGCTGCGCGTTTGGCAGAATTTCTACGTGCCAAAAAGACTCAAAAAACCAAAAATGAATTGAAGTGCCAAGTGTGCCAAAAAATTGCCAAAATTGTGAGGGTACTTGCTTCTCAAGAGCTTGAGGCATGAAGAGACGCCTCAAAAAGTATATCTAACCTCTTCTTCTCCCCTTGCTTAGTTAAACTTTCAATTTTATCATTATCTCTTTTGAGCTTGGCCCATGCAATTCTCTCTTTCCGTGCATGAAGTTTGACTCTTGTTCTCAACAAGTCATTATCCTTGTTGGCCTTCTCTAGCAACCTCTCAAAATTCAGATTGGCTCTATCAAGCCATGACTCTCTGTCCTTGCTAATCTCTAGGGCAAGCAGATCACTTGGTGTGAGCTGCTCTACCAACTTAGCTTCTCTCTATCTTTCTTGAGCTAAATCTCTCTTCAGCCCTATAGTCTTTGATCTTTGTCTTAGAGGTTGATCCTCCTCATCATCATACTCACAAAATATTTCCAAGGTCTCCTCCAACAAGGCCTTGGCCTTTTCTGCTTCTCTTCATTCTTTGATGGTCTTTACCTTATTGATGATTTATTTAGTTTTCAAGTGCTAATTTTATTGCTTAAGAAAATCAATCACATATTTTGCTCTGTCAATATTAGCTTGAAGTTCATTAATCTTTGCTTCTTTGCCTTTGATTTTTTCACTGATGATTTTTCCCTCATCTTCCTCATCTAGGTCAATCAGCTGAAACTCATGCTCTGTTTCATGTTTGTCCTCCTATTCATCAATGATTGGATCTTTAGCCTTTTCTTTGCCTTTGTCCACCTGTTTTTTTGATGAAGAAAGCATGGCCCCTTTCACTCCAAGTGAAGCAAACACATGCCTATAGCCTCTCTGATAAGTCTTTGGAAATGGCTTAACATCAGTCAAATTAGCCCAAGTTGCCTCAATGTGCTCCTCACTGCTTGATGACTCAGAATCATGATGTGATGATGGTGAAGGGTTATAGAAAGGTGAAGAAGAAGGATCAACATGGGGTGAATGAAACTGACTTGGTGACGATGTATGAGAAGAGGGATGAGATGGAGGAGTGGATATTGGAGGATGAGATGATGAGGGGATACTCTGCTCATGCTGACTAGGTGGGGTAGTGAAAACTTCATTTGCTATGAATGTGTCCCATGGAATTTTCTTTTGCTCAAGCTGATGCATGAATATCATCTTGATGAGGGAGTGGTGTAAAAGACTCTGCATTTGATTATTATAATCCCTCTCTTGTACAATGTATGCCATCCTGTCAATGCTGCGGGAGAGATAGTAGGGTATATGAGGCATTCTAAATCTAGTGAAGTGAATGTGGAGTCGGATATGATATGAATAGAGTCGAGAAAACCTCCCCTTATAGGTGAAGTATTTCATGATTATTTTCATCATAGGGACATATCTGTCAAGAATATGAGAGAAAGGGAAAATGGTCTTTTTTTCGTCCTTATATCTAGGCTTAAGATATGGTTCATAGTAGCTCTGATCAAGGTTTCCTTGTTTAAACCATTTCTCTCCCACATTATGGATCCCTGTAGCAACTGCACTGGCATTATTAGACATGGTAAAAGTAACCCCAGCAAGAGTGACCTACCTATCAAGAAGATTGGTAATGAAAAACCTTGTTAACATAGGGTGATACTGAATCTGCTGCACTTTCTCACAAAACTCAAAACAACCAACATGTTTAAAACATGACACGGTGAGGGGAGAAGCCATGAGTTATTTTGTGGTTGCTGGTTCATATCTAATGATTTTCCCTCCTTTCTTACATGATTTCTTCTTTGGTTTTTGTTCCTCACTCACACTTTTGTCCTCCTCTTCAGACATTTTGAATTTGAAGGCTTTGGAAACCCTAGGGTAAATGGAATGAGATGAAGGGAGTGAGAGGTGAAATGAATAGCTTAGGCAAATGTAGGGAGTGGATGTAAATGAAAACCTAGGTCTATGAAAACCCTAGGATTTAACAATGTTTATGACTGATATGTGTTTAGGGACATGAATATGGATATGATGCATGAAAAATGGGAAGGAAATGAAAACAAGGGTTTCATAGCAACAAGCACTTCAAATTTCTTATGAAACACCAAATATATTATAGGAGAGGTGTCTTAGGGTTTACTTACTGATTTAAAGCCCTTTGAAGAATTTTTTGAGGAAAATAAACTTGCTGGAGGTTATGAAATCCTTTGAAACCCTGCCTGAACAAATGCGCAGCAACCTGGAGGAACACACAACGACCAGGACAACACACAGCGACCAAGGGTAAACACGCAATGCCTGTGTTATTTGGTCAGCAGTTGTCGGGAAAACGTATAGTGCCTGAGGGTAAACACACATCGTCTAGGAAAACACAAAATTCCTGAGGGTAAACGTGCATCGACCCTAAAATTTGACTCCAAATGCTTGAAAATTTTGAAATTTATTCTTTACTAGAAACTCCTGATAGATGAATGAAGGCAATGACTTGATTTGAGGTGTTTGAATGGCTTTATAGCTTTAGTGGTTTTGAATTTTTAATTTGAAACCCACTTTTCCTATTTTCACTTTTCCCTTTGGAATTTAGCACTGATACTCTTTATCTCTCTGACTTTTTGGCATTTTGCAGTTTGATCAAGTCATGGATTTTAGCTTTCTTTGCTCCTTTTAGACCGGAAATAATTGCATTGATGCTTGGGATGAATTTATTACATATAAGAACATAAAATTACACTTGGAAAAAAATAAATAAATTACATATTGAATTTTATATCAAAATGACATTTTGATATAAAAGTCATTAAACTAAAAATAAATAAAACTTTGAAAGTATGATAATTACATCATGATGATCTTCTACATAGGAAAAAAAAATTCTTATTTAGTCCCTCTCATATATTTTCTGACCTCATCTGAAATGAAGGAGTTACCTTGATAAATAAAAAACCTAATGACCTAACGGGACTTCTTTAGACCTAACTTTCATGAATGGGATTTGATTTAAAATAATTCCTAATGAAAAGAGCATTTCCATAGGTGTTGTTATGCTCAAGGAGATATGAGAATGAGTCAACAATGTGAATCACGGAGGGAGAGTGAAGTTTATTGACAAGGACAACCACCAGTGGAACAATTTTATATCATGACCAAATGGAATGATTGAAAAATTATTTATATTGGGACACCTAAGATGCACATGAAAAAATGTGTTTTGATCCCTCGTGGAAGTATGAAAATATTGACACTAACACCACCATTTCAAACTCATATTCCATACTTCACTAGACATATACTTCCTGAATTCTTAAGGCCAGGAATCCAACCAGTAGGATCTCCTACTTCATGCATCGAGGCAATATTAGATGAAGAAGATCCTAGATCTCCAATAGAAGGAGTAACCTTTTTCACCTCTATAGGAGAACACATTCTAGCTGAAGAATTAGAAATTCCTAGTGAAGAATAAAAAGAAGAAAATTTCTTCAATATCCCATTGGTAAAAGAACTAGAGGAAGATAAATTAACTTTATAGTTAGAACCTTATAGTAGCTCTAATGAATCTACAATGACAAGAGAAGGAGAAGGAGAAGGAGAAAATTTAAATGGAGAAAATGTACTATTTGGAGGAGGAAGAGGTGGAGGACAAGGTAGAGGAAACATAGGAGGAGGTGAAGGAAACAAAATAAATAGAAAAGATGATAATTATTTTTGATTTCCTATAATTGATGAGGATACAAATGCCACAATGAAAAATATTTCACCTTCCATTCTTCCAAATTTCCATGGATTAAATAATGAAAATCATGAAACCTTTTTGTTTGAATTTGAAGTTTTGTGTACATCTTATGACTACTTGCAAGACTCTCAAAAACTAAAACTACTTCTTGCAACACTTAAAGGAGCAACTTTAAAATGGTTCATGGGTTTAGTCACACAATCTATTAGGACATGGAATGATATGAAAAGAGAATTTTTACAAATATATTTGGATGATTTCATACCCATTAATCAAAAGGATGAAGTATTGAAGATGATGAAAAAAGAGGATGCAAACCTGGAGGATCTAATTGAAAGATTCAATTACAACGTATAAAGAGCTAAAATGGAAAACTTAGATCAAGACACTTTAAAATATCTTTTGTTAAAATCCATTAGAGATGAATGGATAGACATTCTCAAGATGATGGGGAGGGGAGACATCTCTCAACTCACATTACATGAAATTGGTGAATTATGTATTCATCTCTAAAGGGGAAAATCAAGAACTGGGAAAAATGCAAGAGATCCTTCTCTCTCTAGAGTGAATAAATCTGCAACTAGAACAGTAAGTAGGGAAGAAATTGGAAATATGCTTGATGAATTTAAAACAGATGTCTTAGGGAGTATTAGTGAACATATAGACACCCTTAATATACAAAACAAGCAGAAAGCCGAAATTGATGCCTCAGTTATTTTCTGTCCTAAATGCAGAAAGAAGCATGCTTTAAGGGAATTTCCTCTTGATGTAAAGTTCATAGAGAACTGTGTTATTTTCTCAAAAAAATCATGAGACTAAGAGTTCCCCTTCAGTTCCAAGTATTAAGGTTGTTTTCTAGGAAGAAGTAACTTCAAATCCATTAGAACCTCTTTTCTTTGTCTCTAGAAGACCATGGAAGGGGCCACAAACTCAAGTTTTTAACAACCAAATGTATACTCAGCCCCCAGAAAATAATTGGAATTCTTGGCAGTAATATTGGGCACAAGGAACGAAAATCCCTATGGTAGATATTCTCAATACTACCAATATCCTCCATCCTATCCAAACTATCCTCCCCAAAAATTTCCACAACGAAATCAACAACCCCAACTCCAAAACCAGAACCCATAACTTCCATTACCATTTCCACAAATACCAAACCAACTACTTGCCCAGCCATTGCCAAAACCAAATAATAAAAGTTCTCAAAATGCTTACATTATAGAAGGACAACAATTTCCAACTTAGATGATTACTCCACTAGATCTCAATGATGTTCAACTTAGATCTGGTAATACAATACAAAGGAAAAATCCTTTTGTTGTTATTCAAGAACAAGATAATTTTGATGAATAAATTTCTCTATAGCGAAATAAAAGTTCTGAAGAAGGGACATCTATTCAACCAAACCAGAATTATAAAAATGAAAAACAAGAAAAACCAATAAACTCAACTCCTATCATAGAGCAACCATCAGTATATATTTCTAACCCTCCTTTTCCTGAAAGATTACAAGTTGATAGAGGGGTAGAAAAACAAATAATTTTGCCCAATTATGATTTTCTAGATGAATTGAAAAATGTCTATATCAAAATTCCTTTGCTACAGGTCATTAAAGAGATTACAAATCTCGCCAAAACAATAAGAGAGTTGAGCATGAAGAAACTAGGAAGCACTACAAGGAAAAGGCCCTCTAGTGAAGCTTATAAAGGAGGTTTTTAGTGTTATAAAATTGGACAAAATTTTCAAAAACACATTTGCTACAACATTTTTTTTTGGCAACTGAGGTTTTGGTGGAGTTTTTAATGGAATTTAAACACAACTAAAAGATCCTAGGTGGTCGGAGGTTATTACGGATGTTTTTTTCATCGATGCACTACTAAAATGTCAACGCACTAGTGCGTGTCATCTAGAATGTGGCTCGGGGTGGTCGAAGGTGCATGCATTAGGCTGTCAAGGTACAAAACCACACCGGGGTGCAGTGTTGGTGATACAACGCACGGGGCCATTCTAATTGGTCTTGGGATTTGTGCGGTGCCCATAGGTTGTCTCAACACATTGGTACATCGAGTTATAGAAACGCATCAAAGTGCAATATTAGACAAACACACCATTTTTTCTAATTCGTATTGGTATTTTTGCAATGCCCATAGGTCATACAAATGCACCAGTGTGTATAATCACATAAATGCACTAGTGCGTAGTATCACACAAACACACTGAGATTTATAATTGGTATTAGTATTTTTGCGGTGCCTATAGGTCATATAAACGCACTAGTGTGTTTCATCATACAAACGCACCAGTGTACTGTAACTGACATGCACCGGTATTCATTTTGTATTTTTTAGAAACATCGACCTGTGATAGTGCAATTATTTTGATTTTTTAAAATTGATTATTCATCAAAAGTCGACACATCTTATAACAATATTCATATTAATTAAATTTTTAATAATGCATTTGAATGTGCTGTTTGGATTAATTTGTTATATCATATCATAATTATTGTGATTTTTTAAAATTCATTATTCATCAAAAGATGACACATATCTTATGACAGTATTCATATGAATTAAATTTTTATTAGTGCATTTGAATGTGATGTTTGGATTAATTTGTTATATCATATCATCAAATTTCACATCTCTTCATTATAATATTTAATCATCCATAAATTTAATCAGTGGTGTTACATTTCACAACGAAAATGGAGAACACAATAGAATAAATTAAAACATATTTTATTATATATATAATAAAATATGTTTTAATTTATTCTATTTTTTTTTAATAAAATAAGATATGAATAAGACAGTCTTTTTCATACAAAATGGGACATTTATTGGTATCCCTTTGTCTTTCAAGTCGGACACTATTTCCATTACATTAAGAAAAATATCTGATTTCACAAACAAATATTTAAAAAAATACAACACCTTGTTTTGATATCCAAACATAGTGATCATCATTCTTCGCTTGAACTGTTGTCACTACTTGAGCTACTTCCATGACTTGGGTTATTTTAGGAATTCTTTGTTCACGGTGTTGATTGTTTTCTTCTTCTTCACCTTCCATCTACAAGCATAAAAATAAACTGTAATGAGTGTATATACATTGGTGAGAATAATGAAAATTGCAATAATATAAATCAATGTAAATCGAAAAGAAATGACGTACCATAGCAACAATTGACTCATGAACTACACACATTCTTTCAAAACCATGTACCATGCCATCTTTCAAGATTTCATTTGTTGTCACAGTTCCATACTTTATTTCCTGCAAGTTTTATACCCCATAACAAATCATATATTTAATATAAAATATTTTTTTGTTCTATTAATTATAGACGGAGCTAAGTAAAACAAGATCAATATATGCTTACAAATTTCACAATTAATTTATGTTATGCCAACATATACTCACAACCCATATTTAACCCAATGTCAATCAATTCTTCTGATGGTTCTTCTTTGTATGTTAGCACCTATTTGAATACATTCAATGATGATTTTTGTAAAACAACTTAAAAAATACAAAAACAAAATTTAGTTAAGTTATTATAAGGAAGTAAAAATTACTCACAAACTTAGATATCAACCCTTTTCTTCCTTGTTGTCCTGTTTTATGTGCTGAATGGGTTCCATTTTCTTTTCTTTTCTGCAAGAAAATACTTGAAAATTAATATTTAATGCTAAACTGTTTATTTATTGTACCTAATGATCGAAAAATTTAATGATTACATATTACATTTGAAGCACGTTGTTGTTGACATGGCTCCTCCTGGAATGCAATTATGTCCATTTATTTGACCACCTCCTTATACACCTTTTTGGACATTCCTACTGGCATATTTCTGATATCAGCTCGTTCATATTTTGAGATTTTCATAATCTTCCTGAAAATGTAATATGACAATAAACTATTTAATTTATATATTGATATATGAAAAGTAAATATAACAAAATTGATATTTATAAATAATTCTATACAAACATTTAAAGGAATATTACTTTTTCATTCCTTCTTTTTTGTTGTTGTACGATTTTTCTATTAAAAGTTTGACATGTCTCATTGACCAATTCTCTAGAAACTCTTCCTGTAGTTTAGATAAAATTTGGTTCTTGGAATCATTGGATTGATTTTTGTATTGTAAGTGGAAAGAACGTCTATATATTCGTTCCACTAGATCCCTCAAACTTTTGTAAAAGTTTTTCCCCCTTTCGTTAACCTCCAACACCACTCCAGATGAGCTAAGGAGCAATTCATTTTCATTTGCATGTTCTATTTTTTTTCTTTTCTTAGAACAACATTCCTTTTCTAATTTTTGGTCCCTGTAGAACATTAAACAGATGTGAATTAATATATTGTTTGACACATGTTATCTAATAATTTTAAGTATATTATTAATGAAAATTAAAAAAATATACTCATATTGGATCGACAGTATTTTTCATTCACTCGATTCATCCTTTTGAAAATTTTCCATCAAGCTTTTACGCTCTTCTGGTCCTAGATCAGAAATAATCTTATCGAACTTCGTCATTTTGTGGCTCTGCATGATACACAGTAAACAATACATATTAGTTATAGTACTTTTTTTACATGATATTTTTTCAGCCATTTCTTTATCAATATGAAACCTATAACACATCATTCATTAATATATTTTATAAATAAATTGTCAACTTTTCAAGTAAAAAAAAAAACTCAAGAAACTGGTGCGCCATTCATGGTGTACACATCGACGTCGGTGCGATGGTCTCATAAACACACTGCCAAAACAATATAATATACTGTATGGTGCTCTGTGTCAACTAGGAGCACCGGTGCAGTGCGTTATATGTTACATGGTGCACTGATTAACACAATAATTTTTTTTTTTGCGAAACTGCTCAAGCACGGTGCGCCATAATGAAAAAGCGCACCGGTGCCCTATTTTACATATGGCGCACTGATTAAAAAAATTTGGTTTTATATTTTTTATCACACAGTACTTTTGCAATGCGCTAGGATAATCCAACGCACTGCGCACTGATAAAAAAAATGTGTTTTTCAAAGAATCATACAAGGGCTGACATGGATTGGGGTCCAAGTATGCAAGTCGTCCCATGGGTTGGATGTTTTAGGCCTATACATAGCAATACAAACCCTATAAATCTAAGATGAAAATCCATAATTCTGAAATCACAGAAACAGGGAGAAGAAAGAGCAGAAACAAAAAAAATGTAAGGTTTAGGGTAAAAATGGATTTTTTTTTTTCTAAAAATGAAAAAAAAATGAATTTTTTTCCTTAATGCGTAAAAAAAACTGCAGAAAAAGAAAAAAAAACATTAACTTTAATCACGAGATCGTTTGAAATTCTGTGCTATAGGGTTTGAATCACCAAAGGTTTGGAATTTTGATTGTCTGAATACTTCTGTTCAAATGTCTTTCGCTACTCCATAGTGCTCTCGTGCTCTATTGCTCCAGATATGTCTCCTGCAAACCTTTGGCTGATTTTTTTTGCAAAAATAATGAAATAATGAAATTTTTTTAGTATTTAAACAATTTTTTTATGAAATTAGTTTTTTGAAAATATTTTGCTGCCCATTTTTCAATTTATCGCTCTTTTTTCACTTAAAGAAAATAGAGTTGCGCTTTTTTTATTTGCAGTTATTTGTCACTGGTACGACACTTAATATCACTACACTGGTGCGTCCGTGTATAACACGACACCGGTGGGTAGTAACGAAAATGCACCGGTGTGGTGATCTATACATTAGCACCGATAACAAGAAGTCCATTTTTAAGACACCGAAATTACATTTAGGTGTGTGCACCAAAATTTATTGTTGATTTTGCTCAAATTTAGGGAGAAAATATCATAATTATATCGAATGGACAATTCTTCAAAATCTAGCTCGTTCCATAATATTTCTCAAAGTCCATCACGGAGTTCTCCCTATCCATCTCGAGACATAATATTTACTTTAGATTTTATTCATATTTTCATTATCTAATTGAATTTATGTTTTTTATCTATGTCAATCATGCACAGCTTAATTAAATTTATAATGTATACAAATTTTCAGGTTCATGTAGATTCATAATCGAGTTCAAATGCACAAAATATTCAAATAGCTCCAGAACGTCAGAAGCTCTTATTAGGAGTAGCATACTACAAGGCGCCTTTGGTAGATCAAAATGGACAGCCGCTTCACCCTTCCAATTGTAACAATATTTCATCTTCTAGCCACAATCCTGGGACAGTGATGGTAATAATTATAATTGTTTGGTATATTGATTAATGTAATTATTTCAACATCAAAAAAATTAATCATGCAATATTGTCAACGTGGTTACTAATTGATATCATATATTTGTACTAATCATGTTCAAATATTTTTTTTAAAATTATTAGGATTCTATTTATGATGAGTGACCTACCTACCATCTTCTATTGCACCCCACGAAAATATCAAATCGAGAGAATATTGAAATAAGAGAAAAAATCGGAGAGGAACGATACCAAGAATGGTTGAATCAATCACTGATTCAATTCCCGCTACGTCCAGATTCACCAATTAGGAATGACTACAACAATAGTAGTTATTCACAAGATAGCAATGGAGGTAATCAAATAGAGGTTGGTGTGGATGATTACTTAAGGGATACGACTACCATGGAGACAATTTTGTTAGATGCATTCCAATATTATGATCAGCTAGGGGATGATGCTCATATCGCTGACACCTTTTTCAAAAGCCTTAAATTTGCTTCCACCACCCCTCTTTTTGGACCTGGCGGTCAGTCAAAGTATACTCAGTTGGGGACAACAATGTTACTGTACAACTTTAAAGCAAAGTTTGGCTTGTCGAATGCATGTTTCTCGAAAATTTTGAGGTAAGGTACCATAAAGTCCTCCCTTATAAATTTGAGAAATATAATCAGTACAAAATAACATTACAAATGGTAAATTTTATGAACATTAATAATTATTATAAGAATTAATTTACATTTATTAATATATTTTTCCATGATCACCAACTACATGTTATTCAAGCTTCTTCTAAGTGATAATGTCTTGCCTAGTAGCTGCGAAGAGGGAAAGAAATTGTTGAAAATGTTGGGTGTTGAGTACATATCGTATCATGCATGTCCAAATTATTGTATTCTATATAGAGGATAATATGCAGACAAAGAGATATGTCTGAAATGTGGGCATGACAGGCATGATAAATAAAAAATAAAGGGTGAATAACGTATTGGCCCTCCTTTTAAGATATTGAGGCACATGCGTATAATCCCAAGGATTCAAAGGCTCTTTCATTGCAAAGAATTAGTTATGTTGCAGGGATGACATGCCTCACATAGAAGTGAGTTGTAAGTTATTTGAATCCTAACTGATTCAATAGCCATGAAGCATATAGAGGATACATGGCCCGAAAAATTCAAGAATGAAGTACGAAGTCTACGACTCAGCATAGCCATGGATGGTGTCAACCCATATTCCCTCCAGAACACCAACTATTATCTTTGGCCTGTAGTAGTGATCAATAAAAATATCCCCCCATGATTGTCCGTGAAGAATGAACATCTTATGTTGGCTCTCATAGTCCCTGGTAGAAGACAAGTGAAGAATATGGATGTCTACTTACAACCACTGGTAGATGAATTGAAGGAATTATGGGATGGGATAAATGTATATGATGTATCAAGACCCATCATAGCAGAGAGGAGTTTTACATTGTCTGGAATATGTGCTTACACGACACATGATTATCCAGGCTTAGGAGTTTTCTTTGATAAATTACATGTTTAATTTATTGATTTTTTTATATACGTAACAATATTCTTTCACATATTATTTATTTAATTCGTTGTAATTGTTATCATATTCATGATATGATTTAACGTGCCATGCATATTAATTGTATACAATAATCTCCCAGGTCTTGTAACAAAAGGGTATTTTGGATGTAAATGTTGTGGACCTTCTCTGAAAGCTAGATGGTCCAAGGACCCGTGAAAGCCAATATATGATTGCTCTAGGTTATTCCTCCCAGAAGAAAACCCTTACAGAAGAGCAGCATCTGCTTTCAATGGTAAATGAGAGAGAACCAAAAGGCCTCCAATAACGACACTAGTTGAATGGCGTAGAGAATATGAGAGAGAAAATGAGAAGGATTTCATAGAAATTTTCGATTCAAATGGGGAGCCTATGTTTGATGATCCATAATTATTCAACACCTATGTTGAGAAATTGCCCATTGGGATGAAAAGGAAATCTATCTTTTATAACCTCCCATATTTGGAGCATCTTAAGATTACCCGCTTATTAGATCCCATGCATATATTTAAAAATGTTTCATATTCTTTATGGAGGAACATATCATCGAAACAAAGTGACACATTGGCTGTTAGGAAAGATCTTATTGCTTCAAAAACTAAAAAGAAAAATTGACCAAGACGATTAGAAAGTACAAGATTAGAGGCAGACACTCGTCCCTCTAATTCATGGTATTTCAAAGAAGGTGATGTCCCATGGATTTAAAAAAAAAATGACCTTTCTTTGGAAAAGGAAGTTATAATGGGTGTGAGGGTGCCATCTTCATATGGGTCTTCACTACGGCGCTGGTTCACCGTGGATGACCATTTGTCGGGGTTTAAATCGCATGACCATTTGAATCTTCTAAGAGTACGTATAATGTCAAAAGCATGATTTTATTATTCGTTATATTAATAAAATTTATCCCATGCAAGGAGCATAAAAAATAACTAATTTTGTATATTATTACACGTATTTATAACTTTGCAATGTCATTATCCTTTGTTCCTGCGTGGGTGTGTGAAACATGAATTCCCTCAAGACCTAGGACGTGCCATATCTAAATTATCTGCATTTGTACATTGGATCACGTCAAAGGAGATTCATATGGCTATCATTCCACAGTGGGATCAAGAGATAGTTGAGATTGTTTGTATGTTTGATGAGGAACCATCGAAGAGTTTCATGGAATTGTAGGTTCAGCTTCTAATCCAACTAGTAGATGAGGTTGAATTAGTTGGGGTGGTTTCTTGTCATTGGATGTTCTTCTTAGAGAGGTACATGAAGAAATTGAAGGGTTTTGTTAAACAAAGGGGAGAACCCGAGGGGTCTATGGCAGAGGGGTACATATCGTATGATTATTTTTATTATGCCATTGAGTACATCAAGCAGATTGACAACAGACCAAGTGCGATGATTTGGGACATTGAAAGGGATGAAGAAAAAAGAGAAGGGGATTTGCTCCAAACGAGTGGAAAAAAGCGCTTGATAAAGAGAAAGTGACTTATAATTTTTCAAATTTACACAAAGTAAATATTCATGTTGAACTTTGATATAATGTATATTTTGGTCTCTATGTACTATATAATGTCAGTTTTATTTCATCTGTGAATGCAGAAATTGAAGCAATCAATAAATTCGTTCTTTACAATTCTGAAGAGACACAACCATGGGTCACATGGTACGAAAAAAAGAGGATGAAATGGGATAGTGACAGGAAAGAATTCAGACGGTTGAATGGTAGAAATTTGCCTTATCCCGATCATTTAAAATAAAATATGCCAAAAATATGCCCCAACAGTTGGGTTGTTGACCAAGTCAGAGAGAAATACAGTGCAATCGGTCGTTACCCGCGTGCTGAAGAGGATGTGCTAAACATAGGGATTGGGTGCAGCGACTCGTTAATAATATATATAATTTATATGTACATTCAAAAGTTATAAGACATCTATATTTCATATTTTAACTATTGGGTTATTATAAGGCACATGACACTATGATTGTTTTAAATTTTTTATAATAGGTGCATTTGTTCTCATCTATGTGGGCATATGGAAACCATTTTCGCACAGAAAATGTCGATGTTGGAAAAATCACACAAGACTATGGAGTAGAAGTCGAGCTCGATAAATCTAGTTGATCTAGCCACCGTGATCAAAATATAGTACGAGGGACGTTCGGTTACGTCGAAAAGATACAAGAGATCCTTGAAGTGGATTTCTCTTCTTTTCAATGTGTTATTTTTAGGTGCAAGTGGTGGGACACCTTTGATCAGAATAATGTAAAGGAATATTGTGATAGTAAGCTGATATATATCAACTCTAGAAAGATGTGGGATGAAGCTAAGGAGCCCTATGTTTTCCCCAAGCACCGCAACCAAGTGTTTTTTTACCCAGATGTTTTGGATATGGATTGGTGGTTCGTATTGAGACATGACCCTAGATCAAAACATATTTTTGAGAACAATAGTGTTATCATGCCATGCGAGCTAGAAGATAATGAGGGTGATCATGAGAACTGAGAGTGATATGGTATATGTGTTATTTGATCATCAATATTTATATTTTTTAAGATGGGTTTTTCGAAACATTATAATACGTATTTTTAAATAATTGGTAATTTTCATTGTGTAAATGTTAAAATCAATATTTCACTTGATAATTTGCAATTATGTTGATCTCAAAAACAATTGTGTACTACTATATAAAGTTCTTTTTTTTGTATGTAAGATCATAATAAAATAATGATAATTCTAAAGCACATGAATTTATTTGCATTATTTTCTAAACTTTATTATGTTACAATCATTCATATTATTCTAGATTGATTATTTTATAATTATTTAAAATTTTACAAATTTACAAATTTAGAAATTTTAATAAATTCATTTCACATTAATACAATTAAAATTTTCACATTAATAGAATCAAAATTTTACAAATAGTTTACTTAAAATTACAATTACAATTTTACAATTTCACATACAATAACAATTACAATTTTAGAATTTTACATATATACAATTACAATTTTACAAATTTGAAATTTACAATTACAATTACAATTTTACAAATTTACATATATGCCATTATAATTACAATTTTAGAATTTTACATACAATTACAATTACAATTACGTCAATTTTACAATTTTACATATATGCAATTACAATTAAAATTACATTGCAATCATTTCACAATAAATTAATTATTACAACTACAATTAAAATTTTACAAATATTTTACATATAACAATTACAATTAATACAAATACAATTACAATTTTAGAATTTTACATACAATTAGAATTACAAATATTGCAATTTTACAATATCATGATCATTTAATATTAAATTAATTAATAAACATCATGGTCATGATAACCATCATACAAACATCATATTTGACAAAAAAACACATTCAAATTCACTAACATCATCGTGATCATGATAATCTAACAAAACACAATTAGAATTATATAACATCATCACAACACAAACATCAAATATACATCTCATGTGAAATAACTGCTATCACATACACATCTATCTGCAAGCTACACATTAAATGACCATATCCAACATGACCTAACAATAAATTAAGTACATGTAAATTAAGTACAAATGCAACATGAACATAAAATACATGGACCATATATATATATATATAACTGATAATGTCAAAAATATAAAACTGCAATATAAATGTCATATATCAGCTGGTGGTACATCATCATGAATAGTAGTACTAGTCGAGGCCTGCTCAGTCAATGGTGCAACCTCGACAAGCTCAGTCAATACATGTTGATCATCACGTGCTTATCGATAACGGCGCACCATCAGGAGCAAGTCTCTCTGCACCGGCCTCTTGATGATACTCGGCATCTAGCATATCTTGATCGTCATCAAGATCCACACCTGGATCATGTGGTGGTGCTGGCATGTCCTCGCCATCAAAAGACCCAATGTCTGCAAAATATATACAAGTACATAACAATAATTAGACAATTTCATTACACAATTTAATAAAAAGAAGTTAAAGAACATGTTAGAATAAATTTAAATAAAACAGTAATATTACCTCTATCATATGGCGGCTCATCATCTATGAAGAGGATGTTGACACACCCTTGCTATTCCAAACCAACATAATGACAGGGGACCATAACAAAGGGATGCTCGTCAACACTGGCTAGTAACTCCAGTGCATAATGCAATATCCTTGTGGAAAACTCAATCTCACCCCTCTTGGGCATCATCTGTCCCCACATGTGCATCTGTGCCTCCAACATCGGCCTACGAGGTTGCCGAACAAAAGTAGGCCTCGTATTTGGAAACCTCTCAAAAATTAAATAAAAAATATCTGAAGCAAAAGGGAATTTGACCCTCCCTTGTGAATGAGCACGACATATATCTAAGGTTGTACAAAACTGCCGTAAAAAAATGGCAGAACACCTGACAAGTCGTGGCTCTTGTACTAAAAAATCAACCTAATATAGAAGCGGGAAACTAATGTGTTTCTCGTCACTGGTGTTGTGTGAAATGGTCGAAATCAAAAGTGAGAGGCACTTCACCTCCTCACTACCAAATGCAGCAATACGTAACTGACCTCCGGAGACCTGAAAATCTGAAGGAGATAGTATATATGTGCTAATGTATCTCTGGGAGTACATCAACTGACTCCCTCCTGCATAGCCAACTGGAACCTCTGGGAATGAGGGAAAATCCACCCCTCTCCTCGATATCCCTATAATTAAATATCTGTCCTCCTCAATGGGTGTGTACCACTAGTTAGGACCAACTCGGAAAGCCTGTAGGTAAGCATTCCACCTGTGGATAAGATGTATCAAAAATAAACCATGGCTCTTTAGGGAAGTAGCCTCCTCATAGAACTTGAGGAGGCCTACTTGACTTAGGAGCCCCTGGGTAGCTGATGTAATAGGGTGAGGGTAGGCATCTCTATCCCTCTCTCATGCCTCCCACAGGCGAACCATGTTATACTGGTCCGTCTGTTGTTGCTGTTATTCCATCCCTTCTCTCCTTTCACATATATGTATGATTGACATATTAAATACATTTTTTTTATTAAATGAGACATGTATTTATGAATATAAATATATAATTTTTTTTGGAAAAAAAAAGTCGGTTCGCCACAAAAAACAGGCATGTACTGGTACCTATGCGTCTTTTTTTGTCACGCACCAGCGCCGGTGCAACAGAAAATTTTTAGCGCACCGCCATCCTAGCATTCTTCTTAAGTCAACGGTGTGGTGGTATAATAGACTACACTGTTGACTATGGATCGTGTCAGGAGAGTGGTGCACTGACCAAAATCTACGCCTTGAGGCATATAGTTCAGTCAGCGCACTGACCTCCTGACACCATTACATAGTCAACGATGTGGTCTTTTACTAGGCCGCACCATTAACCCTATTGAAATGTGGAATGTGGTGCACTGACAGAAATACCCACTCTGGGGCGGATATTTAAGTCAACGCACCACATTATCGCTATTATAGAGGGTCAACCGTGCGGCCAGGTAACTGACCGCACCGCAATTTTTAAAAAATTTAAAATAGCACAGTATGCCTTTCAGTACCACCTCAGAATCGGTGTAGATACTGTTACCACCGGTTGCGGTACAGCCTGTAAATTTACAGGCAGCACCGCGAACCAGTGCGAGCCAAATGGCTCGAGTGCATCGCACGACAATTTTGTTTTTTGTTTAAATGGTTAATTTTAAGGTAATTTTAAATTCTAATTCGCTAAAAGGCTTAATTATGGAAAAAAAAGAAAAATACCTGTACATTTGGCCGTCGAGGAGGCATATTGGCTGTAGTATTTGAAAAAGTAAATTTACCCACCGTTTTGCAAAATTCAAGCTAGAGATTAGTGGGCAATGCATAGCAGCAGTGTGTGCAATGGGTGCAATGGGATCACCGATATTAGGGTGGCCCAGACAAGGATAAATTTCACTGGTGCTTGAGAGCTCTGGAGCACTAAGAAAAGTGAAAATTGTAGTTTTTTGGCTGTAATGTTTTTTTTATTTAACCTTGTATCGGCGCACGAGATTTTATAGGTGCACAGTTGCGTTTTCTTAAGACCACACCGAGATGTTTCTATTTTTGCGCGGGGTTTTAGGATGCACTGGTGCAGAATATTTGTAAAGCACTGGTGTGATAAAGTAAGAAGACACATCGAGCAAGTGTGTACAGAGCGCACAATGTCCTATGTGCCAATGTTTTGTACGCTCTGATGCTTTCTCTTGTTGAACGCACTAGAGCGGTTTAGGATGATAAGCGCACCAGACGAAAAACATCTGCAAAAACCTCCACCTTCCAACCTCCTTTAGTAACCTCTGCTAGAAACAGATGTATGGGGTATTTTTATAAGGGGTTCCTCAAAAACACCCGCTAGAGGGTCTCTTCCTTGTAGTGAAGAAAAACAAAAGAAATAAAAATAATTCAATTAGTAGGAAAAATTGCAAACATTATGATGGGAAAAATTTCCATACAAAAATATTTAGATCCAGGAAGTCCAGTTGTAAAAACACATATCAATGGCATTGAAATTCCAAATACATTGATTGATTTAGGAGCAGTTATAAACATCATGAGCAAAAAAACCATGGAACAACTCAGGCTTCCAAATCTTCAGTATACACATACATTACTGCAATTACCAGACAGATCAGTAATCAAGCTAGATGGTGTATTAGAAGACATTTCAGTACCCTTAGACTCTTGGGAGTATCTGGTCGATTTTATGATTTTAACCTTGAAGAAAAATCTCAGAGGACATCCACTAATATTAGGAAGACCTTGGTTAGATATAGTTGATGCTTTCCTTAGTTGTAGATCTGGTGACATGTATATCTCTGATGGTAATTTAACAAAGAAATTCACTTTATATCCTCCAACAAAAACAATCACAGAAATAGAAGATGAAGAATGTATTGATGATGAAAATGGTATACAACCTCTCTTTACTATTTCTTGTATTAGTGAAGGTAGTCAAATCTTAAATCCAATAGAAAACTTTGAATCATCTTCAGAATATGAACATGATCATTTTTAAGAACAATGAAATATTGAATACTTGTCATCTAGGCAGATGCCTCTATATTCTATGGAATAATTTGGTAACTCTATAGTTGAAATATTTATGGGAAATCTTTGAACATAAACAAAAACTTGGAAAGATTACAACAAGAAAAGTTAATCAAAACATTACAACAACATTCTTCTGCATATGTATGGGAATATATTGACATGAAAGGAATTAGTCCTAAGACTTGTATACCTCACATCTACATTGAGGAAAATTGTAAGGCTATCAGACAACCTCAAAGAAGGATGAATCCAAATCTTTGGGAAATTGTGAAAGAAGAATTGAAAAAATTGCTGAATGTAAACTTCATTTACCCAATTTTAGACAATTAGTGTGTTTCTCCCTTAGTGATTGTACTTAAAAATAATGGTAAGTGGAGGGTATGCTTTGACTATCGAGAGTTGAATAAATCTACTCTAAAAGATCATTTTGCATTACCTTTCATAGATCAAGAATTGGATACATTAGCAGGAAAGAAGTATTTCTCATTCTTGGATGGTTTTTGTAGTTACAATCAAATTCAGGTAGCACCTAAAGACCAAGATAAAACCACATTCACCTATCCATGGGGAACCTATGCTTACCGAGTACTTCCTTTTGGTTTGTGCAATGCACCTGCAACATTCCAAAGGGCAGTATTAGGAATTTTTTCTGATCTAATACATGATTGTATGGAGGTATACATGGATGATTTTACAGTTTATAGGAATTCATTTGAAGAAGCTTTAGAAAATTTTGAAAAATGTTCTTAAAATATGTAAAGAAGAAAATCTTTCATTAAGTCATGAAAAATGTTTTATGATGTTTACTGAAGGAATTGTTTTAGGGCATCACATTTTGGGAGATGGAATTAAATTTGATTCATCTAAGGTTGAAGTCATCTCCAAATTATCAGTTCCAAGTTGTCAAAAGGATGTTAGAATTTTTCTAGGATTCACAGGGTATTATAGAAGATTTATAGAAAAATTCACTAAAATAGCATCCCCACTCTTCAAATTTCTTACCAAAGATTCTGAATTTAGTTGAAATCTTGATTGCCAATTGGCATTTGAAACTGTAAAAACAAAAATTTCTGAAGCACCCATCTTAAGAGGTCCAAATTGGAAACTTCCTTTTCAAATTTTAATATATGATTCAGATACATCTTTGGGAGCTGTATTAGGACAAAAAGATTTAATCCTCTATGACATCTACTACATAAGAAAAAATTTGACTCCTGTTGAATTAAATGATACTGTAACTGAAAAATAATTTCTAGTTGTTGTTCATGCTATCAACATATTTAGACATTATATCACCGACTATGAAACCTTTATTCATAAATATCATCCTGCAATTAGATATTTAAATAATAAAACTATTAATAATGGCAGAATCACAAGATGGTTATTAATCTTGCAAGAATTCAATATCACCATTCTAGACCGACCTGGAAAACAAAACATAGTTGTTGATTTCTTGTCTAGAATTCAAAATGCTAAAAAAGATACTCTAGTAGAAGATAATTTTCCTAATGAATATATTTTTGCAATATCGACTAAATCTCCTTGGTTTTCATATATTGCAAATTACTTAGCTACAAGAAAGTTACCTGCATACTTGTTTCCCAGAGAGAAACGAAAATTTAATCAAACAAGTGCATTGTACTCATGGGTTAATGATGAATTGTATAAACAGGTCCAGATCTCATCATCAGAAGGTGTGTTTGAGAAGATGAAATTCCTGAGATTCTCAAGGCATGCCACGATGAACCCTGTGGTGGACACTTTGCTGATAAGAGGACTCCCTATAAAATCCTTCATTTAGGATATTATTGGCCATCCATATTTAAAGATACCAGGGAGTATGTAAAAAGGTGTTACAGTTTTCAAAGAATGGGAAACATGTTCCTCATATGAAATTCCATTACAACCTCAGGTACTCATCGAACCAATTGAAAAATGGGCCCTGGATTTTGTTGGACCAATCAATCCTCCATCAAATCAAAAGAAATATATTCTGGTATGTACTGATTATGTCACTAAACGGGTAGAGGCTAAATCACTTTATTTAGATAATGAAAATTCTATAGTTGGTTTTATCTTTGAGGATATTTTCACTCGTTTTGGTGTCTTAAGAGAAATTGTGACAGATCAGGGAACCCAGTTTACATCCAAGTTGGTGCAGAAGCTTGTGGAGAATTACAAGGTTAAACATAGAAAATCCACTCCATATCATCCACAAGAAAATGGTCAAGTGGAGTCTACCAATAAGGTGATAGAAATAATTCTCACTAAGATTGTACATACACATAGGAAGGATTGGGACGATAGGCTTCCTGAAGCCTTATGGGCCTACTGGACTACATGGATTAATACAACAAGACATACTCCCTATGAACTTTTTTATGGGAAGCAAGTCCTATTTCCTATATAATTTCAGATCCAAACCTTCAATATGGCAATCTAATTGGGTCTTGACTTATCAGAAGCCCAAAAGCACAGATTGGAGCAACTTAATGAGCTTGATGAAATCAGGCAAGATGCAATTCAAAGAACCATTCTAGTCCAGCAACAAAGGCCCGAATGGCATGATAAATATATAAAGGAGAAAAAGTTTCAAGCAGGGGATTTGGCACTTTTTTCAATTCAAAGTTCAAAAACTTTCAAGGAAATTTTCAGACCCATTCGCTTGGGCCTTATGAGATTGAAAAAGTATTTGACAATGGAGCAGTCAGGATAAGGACAATTGATAAAGAAAAGGTACCTCTTCTTGTGAATGTACATCGATTAAAAGTCTATCATAAGCCAATTACAAAGGAGAAGTTTATCAAAATTTTCCAAGATAATACTGATATGAAGTTAGAGAAGAAGAATCCTTCTTCTTCTCCAACTTAGTCTTCTTTTTATTTTACCTATCTAAAATAATAATATATATATATATATATATATATTATTCAAAATAATAATAATAATTGTATAAGTATGAAAACCAATCAATGATTGGCATCCTTATACATAAAATATAGGATGAAAATCAGAGTTTTGACATCTTGTATTTTTTATTCCATTCTAGAAATCCCGAAAATCTTTGTTCCCTTTCTTTTTCTATAAGTAATAAAAGAAGTAGTTATAGAAGTACTTCCATTCTGTAGCTTTCATTCCATTCTACAGCTGATACCACATTCTGCAGCTCTGTTGCATTTTATTACAGCCTACTGAAGCAAGAATACTTAGCACAATAAATTGAGAACTCCATTTGAAGTTCATCATGCTGAAGGATACCTGAAGAATTGATGCAGGAGCATAAAGCTCAATTTTAATTATTCATTTGTGTAAAATAGGGGGTGAGGTTTTTTTATTTTTATTTTATTAATTATTTTATTACTTTTAAAAATTTAAGAGAGGAAAATGTAAAGGTGAGGATATTGTATATATTCTTTTAATAATTAATAGGATATGAGTAAATTAGGTAGAAAATTTAGGGAGTAGGAATTCTATGTACGGGACTTTGTTGAGTCCACACCTAGAATGAATCTAAATTAGATATAGTTGAGATTTGTGGGGAGAGATTTTTGGAATGAATTAAATTCATTATTTATGTATAAATGTGAGTGTTTTGTGAGGAAGAGCACATAGTTGAATAGTTGAGTGTGTGAGGAATACAGGAAGGGTGAGAAGAGGTTTGAAGGGCCAAGAGCCAAGAGGCCACCCAATGTAATATTTGGCCAGAGAATTTTTTATATTTTATATCTGTAGTTGATTTGCATGGCTCTTTTTGCCTTCATGTGAATTTAAAATGAATGTTTTGATGGTTTTATTTTATACAGGAATTGAGCATTTTCATAAGAGATTGAGCAGAGAGTTTCTTATATGCCAGGATCTTCTTTCTAGCAGAACCCCAACATCATTTGGTATCAGAGCAGGGAAAGATACCTGTTGTGAATTTTCATATATATATGTGTGTGTGTGTGTGTGTGTGTGTATGAAATATGTATAAGTTGTGGACGGAGGAATTAATGGAAAAGGGAGGAATTTATCAATGGCGTTGAACATATTGATAGAGCACCATAGACTGGTGACACCTCACATAGATTTTTCGAATGCAGATAATTCCAGGAAGAGATAACTAAAGCTAAGAGCTCGTTGAAGGTGTTACAGTTAGTGCTGAAATTAACCAACACAAAGAATTCCAGGCGGAGAAAAACAGAGTTTTAGAGCTCGTTGAGGGCGTTACCACTAGCGTCGAAGTTAACCACCGCTCATTGCATGTATATGGAAAGTAAGACTGCGGATAAAACAATTTAGTTAAGTTGAAGCAACAGTTGTGAACTGGAACTCATTCATCCGAACTCGTTGTGAAAGAAGAAGTCGTGGAGTGTTGTGCTTCTTCTATGGATAAGCAAGACCGAAACATTGTGTTTAACATAGATTCCTGTTGTGAGAAGATGAAGGAGCCAGAAGATGAGTTATGTGGCGAGATGAATCTGCAATTTATGTATATTTTGGTATATGTATATTATGTTGGAGCGTGAAGAATCCAGGAGGAGGATTGCATTCATGTAAGACTACAAATCGATGTGCAATTGATCAGAGTCATGAATTTCCATGTCGAAGTGTAGTTAGAAGTCAAGGTCTGCGATGGGAGAAGGCATACACACATTGTGCGTGTATGCCACAATGTGTGGAGATTGAAGAGAATTCCACAATCGCAGTCCAGGTAAGGCGTAGCCAGAATCACAAGGAAATCCGCAACCATTTGAACACAATGCGATGATTTGCATTCAAACTCATGAAAACAATAGTGTCAAATGTTGGAGTCGATTTGTATGAATTTCTATGATTGATGCAGGTTCAAACCACAGCGTATTGTGTTGGGAGAGGCTACATTGCGTTGTGAAGTTATGAAATTGGAAACGTGATGCCATTTGATGTTGTTTGAGAAGACATGCAGGTTCGATGCGTTATGGAATTTAATACATTACATGCCATGATTCTAATTGCAATTTGACTGCGTTACATACCACCAGTTGAAAACTACGCAAGTTGATTGCGTTATAAAGTTTGATGGATGCTTGGTTGTAAATGAAATAAGCGTTCAAATGATATTGCCAAGGGTCGAATGTTATTGCAGGTTGAATGACATTGCCGGAGGTGAAATGAAATCTGGCTTAAATGGTTTTAAAATGAGTTGAGAAGTTACGCAAAACTGACTGCGTTATGGAGTTTATGCATGCGCAGGTTGAAATGGCAATAAAACATTGACATGATATATGTGTAAGACAAATGATATATCCGAAGTTTTCATTGAAATCTGGCTTACAATGGTTTTAAAATGCATTGGGATTTGGGTTAAATCATTGATAGCGTTAATTAAGATATTTTGTCAGCGCTGTGTGCGTAGAGTGGAGTAAATAACTACATGGATGTAACCTATGAATGGGTAAGCTATCATATATGTTAGTTCAAACTTCATGTTATTTGAATTCTTTAATGGATTCAAATTTGAAATGATCATTTGTAAATGATATAGTTCAAGTGGTGTTCGGAAAGAAATACCATTTGGAAAGGAATAGATGGTATGTGGTCTTGAGTCATTTACATCAATTGTGGTAAGATGCTTGTGTAAGGGAGTTAGAGATGGTTTTAAAATGGTGGTATGGTTTTATGATTGCAATTCAACGTTAAAATTAAGTGGCGTTTGACAATTACATAAATGACAAGTGTGAAGGATTGCAGGGAAGTGGATTAAATGAAGTCCACGCGTGAATAGATGTAGTTCACAAAGAAGGGGAAGATGACTGTTGATAATAATTTCTAAAGATATAATGAAGACCACAGCAGAGGGGAGAAGAATGAAAATGCCAAGGTAAGTAGCATATGTAAACAGTTAACGGATGAATAGTAAGAGTAGGAGAAGGCTGAGATAACAATTCACCTTGAATTGTTAATGGAGTTGTTGTAGGAAAATGTGAGGAACCAAACACATGGTTGGGCCATGAGGAAGAAGGTGAAATGGGAGAAGCTACACACAAAGAGGGAAGAGCAGGTAAACATACAGTTGATGGAAGAGCTAAGGAAGCTTGAACAAATGTTGAGTTGTGAAGAACTCATAGAGGCTGAGTTAAAAATGGATGTTTCCATTTGTGGCCCGGAACATGGTGAAATTCTAGGTGAAGAGATTAGTGAAGAAGATCTCATGAACTATTGGGATAGTTCAAAAGCATCTGAAGATGTGTTGGCAAGGGAAACAGATGAGGCCATGAAGCCTTACATTTTTTCTCGTAGTTTATGTATGTTTGCAGGATGTGCGAAAGATGATGAGCATTCTGATAGAAACGTCACAAAGGAGAATGAAACTCTTGAGGTAAATTCTAGTAGAGAATTCCTTTCAGAGAAGGAAAGTGTTGATTGGTCAAAAAAAATGAAGGTATGGAAAGTTATGTAAAGTTTCCAAGTTCTACCCTAGTTGAGATTGTTGACTTATATCGGAATTTAGATCTTCATAGGAGAGAGTTGGAAAAACAGAGGATCTATTTTCAGGGAGAGTTGTTGAAAGACACAGAATAGGGAAACATTTTTCAAACAGATGTTTTGGAGAAGGGACTAGCTGATAGTCTCATCGAGGATTTAAATCAGCATACTGATGTGCTGATGGAAGAGGAAATTTCAAAGCAACATACTGAAATGTCGCTTGCAGAGAAAGAGGCACTGAAGCCTTATGTTTTTTATTTTAATAATTGTTTTGTGAGTACAGGTTTTATTGCAGATGCTGGAGAAAATCAATTAGACAGAGAAATTGAACTGATAAGGCGAATGATGATGAAATTATCCTTGAAGAAGCCAACAGCAATAAAACAAAGAAGAAGCAGCAAGAGAAAGACAACAGAAGATTGTGAAAGCATAGTCAGTGGGGCGATGCAGCATAAAGTATGGAGACCTAGAGAAGAACAACAAACAGAAGCAGCGACAAATGGAAATTTGCAGCACAAGATATGAGATCTAGGTAGACGAAGATCCGAACACATGATCAAGCAAGCATGATTAATTTCAACCTTGGGAGTCTGATGCAGGAGCATCAAGCTCAATTTTAATTATTCATTTGTGTAAAATAGGGGGTGAGGTTTTTTTATTTTTATTTTATTAATTATTTTATTACTTTTAAAAATTTAAGAGAGGAAAATGTAAAGGTGAGGATATTTTATATATTATTTTAATAATTAATAGGATATGAGTGAATTAGGTAGAAAATTTAGGGAGTAGGAATTCTATGTACGGGACTTTGTTGAGTCCACACCTAGAATGAATCTAAATTAGATATAGTTGAGATTTGTGGGGAGAGATTTTTGGAATGAGTTAAATTCATTATTTATGTATAAATTTGAGTGTTTTTGTGAGGAAGAGAACATAGTTGAAGAGTTGAGTGTGTGAGGAATACAGGAAGGGTGAGGAGAGGTTCGAAGGGCCAAGAGCCAAGAGGCCGCCCAGTGTAATATTTGGCTAGATAATTTTTTATATTTTATATCTGTAGTTGATTTGCATGGCTCTTTTCGCCTTCATGTGAATTTAAACTGAATGTTTTGATGGTTTTATTTTATACAGGAATTGAGCATTTTCATAAGAGATTGAGCAGAGAGTTTCTTATATGCCAGGATCTGCTTTCTAGCAGAACCCCAACATCAAGGAAATAGAAACAAAGGTTAGTTCTAAAGGTATGTTACATAAATTTGTTTAAATAACAAGATAAAAACCATTGGCATATATATTGTAGATGATCACATGCTGCCTCAATATGTCATCATTTGATTTGATTTGGACTCACATCATGAAATAAATCGACCACATCATCCATGTTAGCGTTCTATAATTCTGAGGCTGAAGCAAAACTACAAAGGCAACATCAAACCAAATTTGGAAACTAGGAATATATAGACATGCCAGTTTCGGAGAGGGCTCTCTCTTTAAGATTTAACTTTGTTTGGATAAGTTTTTAGGCTAGTTATGATTATACTTGGGTTTTGATTTTTGTTTCAAAATTGGTTGTATTCAATTTATTAATGTATATTGGGCAATGGAGTCAAAATATAACTGGATGGTTGCATCAACTTTTCACAGAGTAAACATAGGGCAAGCTAGGAGTATTTACTGAATATTTTGAATTTATAAGTGGATTATGACATAAATATGAAAACATTCAGCAGAACTAAAGAGAAATTAAGAATTGTTTAGTTTGGCCTTCAGTGGAAAACATTATGATTGTAACGCAGCCAGAATAAGCTACTCAACAGTAAATCCTGTTCATCACACTTTCTACTTTACATTTGGAATTTAGATGATTACAATGAAACATAATAAAAGAAAAAAAACATCACCAGTATTTAAGCCACAAGAATCATGTGAATGGTATGATTATTATTGATGCTCCAGTGCTTTTGAAAAAGCTTACAGTACTCCAAAAGACAAAAATAATCCTGATCTCAATCAATCGAACTATGATACTTCCAAAACTGAAGTATTTATACAAAAGTTTACAAAAATAATTTCTATAATATAGTCTCTAATGGACATGGTATTTTTAGACTTAAACTTGAACTTAAAACCCTAACTATTACAAAATTATAGCTTCGGTGGAATGCGTTGTGAAACTGCAGGTGCTAATGTAGTGGGAACAATTACGACATGGAACACATTTTACTGCTGTGCTGGAAGATGAACTGAGTGTTTTGCTGGCAGATGAACTGAGTGTTGTGCTGGCAGATGAACGGAGTGCTATGTTGGCAGATGAACTAAGTGTTGTGCTGGTAGATGAACTGAGTGTTGTGTTGGAGAAATATTTTGTATGAAAGCCCTTTCTGCTCTTGCAGTTACAACATGATCATATTTGTGCAAAATCCTTTGCCTGACTTGACCCTTTCTGTATTTTTTTTTGTCTGAGTCCTTTCTGCCATGTTTAACCCTTTTTTAAACAAAACAACATTAAAACCCGTATACCCGGACTTGGAATTCTGTAGACTTCAGTTATGAACTTCATCGCATCCATAGAAATATCGCACATCACCTGTTTTATGTTTTATGATATGAGAAATGGAATCAGTGATGCGATGCGAAGAGGGAGGTGACGTGGCAAGGAAAGTGGGACCTGACCTGCATCACAATCGTAAGTCGGAAGGTTTTGCTATGAGCGACAGAGGTAAATTCTAAATCTTGCGAAGTGTGAAGTGTGGGGAGAGGGAGGTGACGTGGTAGGTAAGGTGGGACCAACGCTTATCGCAAATCAAAAATCTTAAGGTTTTGTTATGAGCGTGGGGGGTAAATGCTAAAACTTGCAAAGTGCACTATGTGATTGGGACCCACCCACATTGCACGTCGCAATATTTATAGCTTACCGCACATCGTAGAGTTTAGAGTTTGGGAAATGCGGTAAGTGCTAAAACTTGTGAAGTGAGATTTTAACTTACGGAGGATGATGTGGCAGGATGGAGATTGAGCCCACTGCATCGATGGAGTTATAAAGTGGCGAATGGAATGGTAGAGAAGGAATGACATATAGCAGTGAGAGGAGTATTATGGTGGGGCCAATTGCATCGCAAATCGACAATTGCAAGATTTAAATTTTGGCGGAATGAGGTACATTTTCCAAGCTATGAAATATTATTTGCAATGCAAAAAAGTGTGGTTAAAAAAGTAAACTTACGATCTTGCAATGCGATGAATATCTCACATCGCAAGTTTTAAGGTTTTGCAGTGAAGTGTGAAAAGTTATAATCGTTGATCTGTAAAGTTTATATTTTGTGATGTGCGATGGATGGTGGGGGGAAGGGTGACGTAGAAGGGAGAAATGGCCCCACTTTAATCGCAATCGGGTAATCAGGAAGGCGGAGGTAAGTGAAAACAATGATATAGCGATGTGAAAAAGGTAAAGTAGAAAGATAAAGCGGAAAGGCAAAAAAAGGGTAAGGTTTAACTATTTTTAAGGGAAATGAAATGAAAAGGAAGTGTGGCATGTGAATTGGTCCCACTTCATCGCATATCAAATTTCAGAAGGTTTTTAGGAGACATAAATTAAAGGATTTTGGGATTTTGCCGATGCGAAAAGGCAAGGTGGGTCCACCAATGAAACATGGTAATGCGGTGAGGTTTTTAGGATGAGTTCCAAAGGTTTTTAAAGTAATTCCTTTGAGCACCTTTAACTTATAATGGGTCTCCAAAAGCTTGGATAATCCATTCTTCGCCAGTTTTGACCTTTTTGACAAAATTAAAACCTATAGTACCCAACCTTATTACAAATTATTTAATCACATTTAAATGATGTGATTAATTCAATCAAAACGTACTTACTTATCTCCTAATGCTGAATTTATATGTGCAAGCATATTTTTCCTAAGGTTTAAACCTTTTTGGAAATAATTTACAATTATGGAATATTGTTTTCAATATGAAAGATTTGAGATGAAATAATCAATCACCTTATGATCCTATATATTATAGGACCCTAACAATCCGCATCATATCTCATAACGATCCATAACATATTTTCCCATTTATGATTAAATAGTCATATCCTACTTCTATAGACTATTCATCCACGCTTCTTAAAACCCCATCATGTATTCATTTCACTCATATTTCCCTATAAACCCTCGACTTCTTTAACCAAAACTGCAACCCAATTCATTTCACACAGAGAAGAAAAATTTTGAAGGCTAGACTCCTCACAACATGAGACATGGTTTTGATAGTCAGGACTGAACCAATGGGAGCTAAATAATTGGAGGGTTAACCTCAGATCAAAGAGATGTTGCAAAAGGCTAAGTGGCTCAGGTTTATAGAAAAATTTGATGGATTCCACAAGGAGATAACTAAGTATTTTGTGAGGTCTTACGATGGAACAGAGGTCGAAATAGGAGACATAAAATTTTCAGTGACCAAGGCCTTCATAGTTAAAGCTATAGAGCTCCCAAGAGTGGGCGAGAGATGGTTTAAAATCAAATAATTTCACAGCGAAGCATGGAGATTTTTCCTCAATAATCCAGGTATGGATACTTCTTTTTACAAAAAGGGTATTCCTAGCTCAGTACTGAAGAAAAAATGGAGAAATATGCTTTTAATTTTATAGAATTTTATCACTTGTGAAGGCAGATTTGGCTGCATGTTTGTTTATCATATTCAGTTGTTGACGAAATTTTTGGAGGATGGAGAAATAAACTTCCCTTTCTTTCTATTTAATATTTTAAAAGGAATGTCCACAAATTTACAGAAGAGAATTCAGTATATAGACAACACTATGCACCA
>JAXQQM020078003.1:0-14204 GCA_034641835.2 Pinus albicaulis | reverse complement strand
ACCCGATAGGGCTGAAAAGAAACATAGATAGAAGGAGAAATTAGCTCAATAGAATGCATCAGCCATGGGAGGGAACTCTCTCCGGAATGAACCTACGACCTTCCCAATCTCAGATGCAACTCACACCATTCTCCAACAAGCTGGTTGGCTGCTACTTACACAAATTGCAAGGGTTTGACACAGAGATAGCAATTGAATTCCTCCATAACCTACAGGAGGGACATACCAGACTCAATGGAAGGATTATACCAGTCAGATAGGATATCATTGCTGAAGTTTTTGGAATGCCAGAAAAGGGAGAAATATTGACCGAAAAGCACCTTCTTCTACGAGAGGCAATCGCAGTGTACCAGGATCCAAGAGAACCATTGGAATAGAAACGAAAGGGGATTACACCTACCTCTCTACAACAACCGTGGCAGGAATTGGTAGCATTAATCTAAATATTCATCACATGCGATAGACGCCAAGACGTGGTAAAACCCTGTCAACTCAAATTGTTAGTTGTTCTTAAACAAAAGATTTCAGTTAATCTGCCTTCTTGCTTAAATTCTATACATGAAACTGTTGTTCGAATGAGAAAGGCTAAAAACCCCCAAGCAGCTGTCAGCCACCATGGTTTAATCAAGTTAATTAGCATGCATGAATTAGGCAAACAACATACATCCTAGAAAAAATTTGTTAACCATGTTGTGCATGCACATGAGGAAAACCCTGTCGGGACCGAAATTGAGCTCCCTAAAATGAACACACCTAGAGGAAAAAGAATGAAAAATACCCATGCTTCGAAAACAAAACCAAGAAAGTGAAGACGGTCCAAAAGACTGTAATTACAACAAGAAACCTTGGAAACGCCATAGGAGGCAGGGCCATCCCATTCACCACCTTGAAGCCCTCAAAACATACCATTATAAGACTACGAGGAAGATATGGATCGAGTTCTAGAGAAAATGAGGGAATCTTGTGAAACTAGAAGCCCATCTGAATAGCTGAGGAGCAAGAGGAACTGTTAAACCAATCTGCCACTACCAGCAGCTCTGGCCGCAGTTAGATATTACCTCACATAGATGAATCACAAGGTTTTAAGGCCTTGTCTCCTCCCAAGAGTGATGGGGTGAATAGGGAAGAGCAGGTAGAAGGTGTAGCCGAATCTGAAAATCAGTCAGGAGACACCATCCCCTTAGAACAAAATGCAAGCATGGAAACAGTCCCTCAAACGCCTGAAGGGAATAATATCTCACCCAATCGGGAAATTAATGCAAAAGTAAGCTTTGGAGTACAAGTAGAAAATATCAACATAAAAAACCTTGAAACTGGCACCACCATTCCTGAAAACAAGGTTGTTGCTCCTCCATCCCCCGGAAAAACCAGGCCAGAAGAGAATTTCGCTGAAAAGAAGTTGAAGAAAATGAGAAGAATTTGCAAAATGTTAAGGAAAATGATAAAAAATTTGAGGAAACAGCTGAAGGAAGTAATCAAGGCTCGGAAGCCTAAGAAAGAATTGGTTACCACAGAAACCCAAACAGAGCTTGTCACCAATTTGATAGACACTGCTGAGGTTGAGGTACAGACCGACTTAGCAACTACTGCTGAGATTGAGGTACAGACAGACCTAGTGGACACTATTGAAGCCTTTGTGCAAACTAGGCTGGAATTTAGAGAAGAAAAGGGAACCCAAACGGTGGAAGCCCCTGCCTACGATCTTCTGGTAGAAAAGGCTTCCAATCAAAAAGTGCATAATGAATTAATTCAAACACAGCATGAGTTAGCACAATGCAGAAAGGAATTATTTCCCACACAAGAGTATTAGGCACTGTTAAAGAAATTCACAGACTTTTCTGCAACAGAGCATGAGACATTTTCTCAACTCAGAGAAGAAAAAGTGAAGGTAAAGAAAGCATAGGATTAGGTGGGACAAGCTAAGAAGCAAGCCACTATGGTTTTCTCTCTGTACTCCGATGTGCTAACATGCAGGGCACCAGCCACCAACTATGCCCTATTTCTAGTAGAATGGTAGCTATTACTGAAGATCAAGGCCGTCGGGGCAGGGAAGCCCATGACTTTTAAAACCATAGAGGAATTTGTCCATCGCTGCAATGATGAAAATGAGCAGGTCCAATACCTCTTGCGTGAACTATACATGCACAACTTCTTCTTAGAGGAAGACAGGGACAGTAATCCCAGCCCCTTTATAGAAGATATTCAATTCCAGGCTTTCCTCTCTTTTTCTAAGAACCAGACTCAGTGGGCTAAAGCCTACAACATTTTCTAGAAGAGGGAAAATGGTTTAGACCTGTGGGTTAGAGGGCAGCCTAGTAGACCCCTGCATCTATTCACACAACATAAGAATTTCATGCAAAGAAAGGGAGTAAGGACTAAAATGGGGCCTATCCATAAGGACATTATATAACATGGGTAGGAGTCTTTCGAGGAAATTTAGGAAGTAGCTCTGGAAGCAGCCAAACAAAGGTGGATGGCCTCCACGAACAATGTGAAAAAAAGAGAGACATTTGGCTACAAAAAATTCAAAGGGGCTGCCTCCAGATTCATTTTATACAACAATCTAGTCTTAAACATGGGCCCTACATGGATAGGATTCATGTACATATGCCCTCTCATCTTTTACCCCCTGAGGGTTATGATCATGGTTACGAGCTGCCAGAAGGGCACAAAAAAACTGCCTTTGCAAATATCGGACAAAGACATGGCTTCTGAGCCTATAAAGAAGAAGTCTACCATGTCTATTCTCTGACTTAGTTACACCTCAATCAGTTTTTTGCACGAGGACCTGCAAATAGCTAAGCGGGGGAGAATGTTGGGCTGAGAATGAGGTACATTTTCACCCTTCCTTTACCAAAAATTTTTATCCACCTTTACGAATTTTTCCTCATCTTAACAGTAAAGGAAAGGAAGATTAATGTAAAATCAGGACAAAATGAACTAACAGTAAAAGGGATGTTTTACAACGGTAAATTGACTTGTTATATCTTTATTTACGGGGAAATAAGTAGTTGAATCAATGATGACCAGAAGACAGCTGACAGATAGAGACTAATGGAACCATGATGACTACCATGGACAAGCGGAAGAGGGAAAGGCACCTCCATGTTTGAAGAACTCAAATGACATCCACAAGCAGCAAAATCTCGTATGGAAAAGACCGTTACCACTGTTGTAATCTCCTTGAAAAGGCCGAAAATGAACAAGATAGATAGATCAGAATAGAGACTTTATTCTATAATAGATGTATCGGGACAGGATTTTCCAATTATATCAATGTATTAAATTCCAACTTAATAAAGGTCTTGGCATTTTTATAGTCAATTTTTGAGTTTTCCGTAGCGGTAGACTTCTGGTGGTTTAGGCCCAGCTCTGGGAATTTCTATGCTAATCTCTATGCTATACATTCAATTACAGAATTTACGTTTCAGTCATCAAATAAATTTTATGAGAGATCATTAAATTGGTTGAATTGTGAACATAAGATACTACAGCTTTCTCTTTCATTATAATAGTTCATTATTCATGTTTCATTGTTTACAATAAATTATTTCATATTTTCCAGATGCTTTCATCATTTCCCGATGCTTTTATACTCGTTTCATTTGTTTTAGCATGGCTGTTGTTCAATTATGTAAATAGCTAAGAGTTGGATCTTTCCATCAGTAATGTAAGGCGTCTAGTTGTTAATTGATTCAGAGAGATGTCATCGATTTAATTTAAAAAGAGAATTCCATTGCAAAATTAGATAAGAAATTACTATTCAATTTATCGAAGCTTTTGTTTAATTCCGTAGGACTGTTGTTCAATTCATTTGTGTGTTTTTCAATCATAGGTTGCTCTTTTCTACACTTAGACAGAATAGTTAAACATAACTTTACAATTCCATTTCCCTTTGAATTGATTGAGCTTAGAGAATTAGATAGTCCTCTTTATGGTAATATAGAGTAGGGGTTCTTTGATATCACTTACATATACTATGCTCACAGTCTTGAAACAATAAGACTTGCCTTGGGTTGACAATTGAATGAGAAGCATCGAAATTGGCTATAACAGTCACCTTTATGACCCAACAGAAATGTCAGTGACTTTCGGGTGTGCTAAGGAGGGAGTGACGTCAAGTTATGTTAGGAAGTGCTAAGGCATGCTAGAGGCCAGGGAACACATGCAAATATGTGCTAGGTTCCATGGTGTGCCAATGCTTTCCAGGCTGGAGTGTTTGGGAGTGGCTCAGAAAAATAAGGGAGCACTTGTCTCAAACGCATGGAAGTGAATGAATAAGAGTGTGTAACAATGAGTATCAATGAGTTCTAGGTGTGCTAAGGAGGGATTTTAAAGGTATGCTAGGTAGTGCCAAGGAATGCTAGAGTGTGAGGGAAACATGCTAGGATGTGCCAAGTGCTAGGTTGCGTCAATGCATGCTAGGGAGTGCCATGGAAACACAAGGGAGAAATAGTTCAAAATGCATGAAAATGAACGAATAAGGATGTGTGATAGGGAGTGTCAATGAGTTTCAAGTGTGATAAGGAGGGAGTAGCAAGGTTATATGCAAGGAAATTCCAATGTATGCTAGAGTGCTAGGACATGTCATGGAGTGTTAGTGTGTGCTAGGGAGTGCCAAAGCATGGCAAGGAACGGAGGGGATGCTACCACATGACAGATAATGCCAAGGGATTCTAAGACGTGCTATGCGATATGGGATGTTAAGATGTAAACTCTGTTGCTAATTTATTTTACTCCCACAGTTGGATGTGAGCCTTGTCTTGGTAACTTGTTAAGTTGGATGAGTTGAAATTGGACATGAGTAGCATAAGATGAGTTATAAGTAGCTTTTAGGTGAAAAATGCATATGTTCAATTTCCACGACACGTGAGAATCTGGGTTTTGTCTTAGAATATTTAATGCAAACACACTCAAGTGCCAGAACACATCTTCTTTAATGCACAATGAAATCTATACAAATTAAGGAATCAACTAGTGCACATGATAATTTTCCCATTTTCTAACCCTTATTCATTATATTACAAACTACAATACAACAAGCTAGAGCTCATGTAACATGGATCATGACCCTTTACAATCACACTGAAACAAGGAATACAACTAGGGCTCAATCACCCTTTCCAACACTTTTGGTGGGTCCCATGCATCATTATGGCACTCATGGACCCAAGTATGCTTGCTAGAAGGCCCTAAGACATAAGTTGACCTCTTGTGAGGCTTATTATTCCATGTATGAGCTGATATCTTGGTCGGATTGTCACCAAAATTTAGGTTTACTTTCATATTATTTTATGTTTAGGGGCTAATGTAGGCCCATAAGCTAATTCTATCAACTCCTAATCAATGTATAAATAGGAGTTACTTGGATTCATTTGTATAATCACTTGACTTGGGATCTCCCTATCTTTAGAGAACTTTGAATTTTTCCTTGGAGGACTATTTTGGATGATGGATGCATTTTGATGTATGGATCGGACTATTTTTATCTTTGAGCTTTGTTTTTATCTTAACTATGCTTCATAGTAATAAATACAATTAAATAAGGTGACCAAATTTTCATTATGAATATCGACCATAGTTAGAAAATCAACATCTTGAATTCAATATGTATGGAGATATTATGGTCAGCATCAAAAGGGTTTATGTGTGTAATTGTATGTGCTATAGAGGTTCACATATCTTGCAAAAACTAGGGAATCTGTGATGAACACAAAGTTACAAAAGTTAGAAACTTTTTTTAATGAAATAAAAATAAATATACATAGCCTATTGTAGGGGAATAAACTATGATACCTTAAGAACATAATATATCTAAAGAAATGAAGGAAAAATGAAATATTATTATTGGAAGTGCTTATAATATTGCTCAACTAAAAAATTTATATGTCTTGGTAATGAAGGAAAGGACTTGGAAAAAAAATAATAGTTGTAACTTTTGACTCACAACGAAATAGCTTTTATTCAATAAAAAAATTAACTCTTGCAATTGGTATTTACCTTAAATAATTTATATTCCTTTTGAATTATATTGGGATGTGACATGTTGCTATGCAGGTTAATAAGGAGGAATTCTCATAGCGAATATAAGAATTCCCTTCATACTTCTTTATTACCATATACATTTACCATCACTCACATTCCCCTTCAGGTAATCATTTCCTTTCATGGGTATTTCTATAGTTTCTACAAGTGTTTTAGATTTTTTATATGATTTTTAGGTTAGCCTTTCCTACACTGCATAGCTTACTCTGTCCTAGCCTAAAATACTCTAGGATACTTAACCTAGCCTAGCCTTCTAGATCCTAACCTAGCCTACTATTTCCTAGCCTTGGTGACTCTTTTCTAGCCAAACATGCTCTAGCCTAGCCTAGCCTAGCCTACAGTAGCCTACACTAGCCTAGCATAACCTATCCTACTATAGTCTACCCTAGCCTTCTCTAGTGTAGCCTTGTGTTCTCTAGCCTAGATTTCTGTCAACTTAGGTTAGCCTACTCATGGTTAGCCTAGCCTAGTCTACTTTAGGTTAGCCTACTTAGCCTAGTGCAGTATACTATTGCCTAAGCCTACTTACTCTTTGTTATGATAGCCTACCCTTGCTTAATTGAGCATAGTCTAGTCTAAACTACTGTACCCTGCTCTATGCTAGTCTAGTTTAGCTTACTCTAGCTTAGCCTACTCTATCCTAAACTACTCTATTAAAAAATACTCTAGTCTAGCCTACTCTTGCATAACCTAGCATAGCCTACTCTAGCCTAACATAACCTACTCCAGTTGACCCTATCATAGCTTGGCCTATTCTACTCTAGCCTAGCTGAGCCTAACCTGACCTAGCCATACCTACTCTATCCTAGCATAGTCTATCCTAACATTGTCCACTCTAGCCTATTCTAGCCTCTAGCTCACCCTATCCTAACCTAACCTAGTCTACTCTATCCTAGTCTACTATATCCTAGTCTACTCTATCCTAGCTTAGCCTAACGTAGCCTAGCCATACCTACTCTATCCTAGCCTACTCCATCCTAAAATATTCTAGTCTAGACTATTCTAGCCTAGCCTAGCCTAGCGTTGCCTAACCTAGCCTAGCCTAGCCTAGCCTAGCCTAACCTAGCCTATCATAACCTAGTCAAGCCTAGCCTACAACCACCTAGTGTAACTTATCCTACACTTTCTTAGCCTAGCCTAACCTATCCTAGCATAGCCTAGCTTAACCTAACCTAGCCCACCCTAGCCTAGCCTAACCTAGACTAGCCTAGCCTAGCATCCTATAGACTATCCTAACATAGCCTTGCCTAGCCTAGCCTAACTTGGCCTACCTTAGTCTCACCTAGCCTAACCTAGCCTAACCTAACCTAACCCAGTCTAGCCTAACCTAGCCTAACTAAACCTACCCTACCCTGGGCTACCCTAGGCTAACCTAGCCTTTCCTAGCCTAGTCTAGTCTACCCTAGCTTAACCTAACCTAGCCTACCCTAACCTTACCTAACCTAGCCTTACCTAGCCTTGCCTAACCTAGCCTAAACTAACCTAACCGAACCTAGCCTAACCTAACCTAACATTGGATAACCTAACTTAACCTAGCATAGGCTAGCCTAAGGGTGAAAATGTGAAGTTGGGAAACACTTTTTGCCCTTTTTTGACGTTGAAAATTGTAATTTTCTATGATTTTCAACTTCAACTCCACTAAACTCATATTTTTATTGAAAATTATGCTTTGACATAAAAACAAGAATTGTAGAGAATTGTCTTACCTCCATACCCATATATATATTTTTTTTAAATATTGACATATAGAGGGGTAAATTTCTTGTTTACTAACTGCATATACTTGAAATTTTCAGGCAAACATAAATAGTCACTTTATAATCCTTTACTTTTTTTAGGGAAGGTTATTCATTTTTTGGAAAAAAACCACAGCATCATAATCTACATATATTGCACTAGTGCACAAACTATTTTTCGGTAATTTTCGGATTAAATCACTATTTTTTATTATTTTTTGAAATGGACGAAGACAAAAAAATAGTGATGTTTCAGTACATTTTATCATCCTTTGATTTTCTTTTCAATGTGATCATCAATAAGAAAAATGAGAGTACCCTTTTGAAGTAGATAGGGAGAGAAAGTGTAGTATGATTTTTTTGAATTTTTTGGTGTCCTCATTTGAAAGTTATTGAATTTTCATTCAATGCAATTTTTCGAACAATGAAATTCCACAGTGACATAGTTTAGTAAAAAATTAATAAAAATTTTGAATTTTTTAATGAAACTCCACAAATCTCATATCATCAGAAACTAGATTTAGAGATGAATCTAATGGTACTTTGTCCGACATATAACATTTTGTTTTTGTAGGTGTTCTTCCCCTCCAAAGTTGCAGGTTCCTAAAAACTGCAGAATTTTCTGTGTTTTTCGTTGACCAGAAACTCTTGGCCGAGATAATGTCTCGGATGAGAAATTTATAAAACTCTCGACCGAGAGTTTAACCCACCTAAAGTTACATTTAAACGCACGGCCAAACTCTCGGCCAAAAGTTTAAAAAACTCTCGGACGAGAGTTTGCGCCCGAGAGTTTACCCGATGAAACTCTGGGCCGAGAGTTTAGAAAACTCTCGTGTGAGAGTTTTAAAAACTCTAGTATGAGAGTTTTTAAAACTCTCATCCGAGAGTTTTATTCCTATAATAAAACACAAAAATTTTTAAGTTTTTAGAATTGGTACGTTATATAATTTAAATAGTACTTTATTAAAATTAAAAAATGATATAAAATAATAAAATTATAATTTTATTTTAAATTATTTTATTATTATTAATGATAAAAAATACATGAAGATTTAATTAAATAAAATTTGTTACAATATTTTGTAATATCAATGTTATATAAAAAACTAAAAATATTTTTATATAACACTAATTGATATATTAATATAAATAAAATAAAATTCTAAAACATAAATCAAAATAAAAACAACTATATATAATTTATATAATATTTTTTTTGAAATTAATGAATAAATTTAAATTTAAATGCAATGAGGTGATAAAGGAGACAATGCATAGCACCTTAATATCATTATAAATTCTTGGAAATCTCGAGAAATTTTTGAAGTGAGATGAGCTTCTTGAAATGGGTCACTTTATCTTCCACTTCAGTTTCACACGATTAACTTGAAAGGAAGTCTATTTTCCTAGGTATGGATGTAAGGGAATGAACAATATTATTTGAACATTGAGTGAGATGCCCTTCTTGGAATGGGTCCTCCTATATTACACTTTAGTTTCACAAGATTAAATTGAAATGAAGTTTATTTTCCTAGGTATGGATGTAAGGGGATAAAGAATATTATCCGAAAAGGAAATGAATGTTAAGTGTGAAATTCCAAGCAAAAGTGTATGGGATTGGAGAATTATGTTATTGCAGAAAACTAACCCTTTACCCCTTAACCCTTGACCCATAACCCTTGACCCCTTAAACCCTAATTCCTAACCCCTAAACCCTTAACCCCCTAAACCTTAAACCTCTAAACCCTTAACCCCTAACCCATGTACCCCCACTAAACCTCTAAATCCCTAACCCATTTAACCCCTAAAACCTTAACCCCTAACCCTAACACGTTAACCCCTAACCCATTTAAGTACCTAAACCCCAAAACCCCTAACTCCTAACCCCTAAAATACTTAACTGCTAAATCCCCTAACCCCCTAAACCTCTAAACCAATCCTAACCCATTTAACACCCTAAACCTCAAAACCCCTAACCCCTTAAACCCTAATTCCCAACCCATAACCCTTGACCCCTTAAACCCTATTTCCTAACCCCTAAACCCTTAACCCCTACCCCCTTAAACCCTAATTCCCAACCCCTAACCAATTCAACACCCTAAACCCCTAAAAACCTAACCCATTTAAGTGTTTATTCCATTTAACCCCCAAAACCCTAACCCTTAACCCCTAAAATCCTTCGCTGCTAAATCCCCTAAACCTCTAAACCTATAACCCATTTAACCCCCTAAACCCTAAACCTCTAAACCCTTAACCCCTAACCCCTTAAACCCTAATTCCCAACCCCTAACCAATTCAACACCCTAAAACCCTAAAAACCTAACCCATTTAACCCCATTAACCCCTAACTTCTAACCCCTAAAATCCTTAACTGCTAAATCCCCTAACCCCCTAAACCTCTAAACCAACCCTAACCCATTTAACCCCCTAAACCCTAAACCTATAACCCCTTAAACCTTAATTCCCAACCCATAACCCATTCAACCCCTTAAACACCTAAACCTCTAACCCATTAACCCTTGACTCCTTAAACACTAATTCCTAACCCTTAACCCATTTAACCCCCTAAACCCTAAACCTCTAAACCCTTAACCCCTAACCCATTTATCCCCACTAAACCTCTAAACCCCTAACCCATTTAACCCCTAAACGCTAAACCTCTAAAACCTTAACCTCTACCCCTAACTCGTTAACCCCTAACCCATTTAAGCCCTTAAACCCCAAAACCCCTAACCCCTTAAACCCTAATTCCCAACCCATAACCCTTGACCACTTAAACCCTAATTCCTAACCCCTAAACCCTTAAGCCCTAATTCCCAACCCCTAACCAATTCAACACCGTAAACCCCTAAAAACCTAACCCATTTAAGTGTGGATTTCATATAACCCCCAAAACCCTAACCCCTAACCCCTAAAATCCTTCAATGCTAAATCCCTTAACCCCCTAAACCTCTAAACCTGTAACCCATTTAACCCCCTAAACCCTAAACCTCTAAACCTGTAACCCATTTAACCCCCTAAACCCTAAACCGCTAAACCCTTAACCCCTAACCCCTAAAACCCTAATTCCCAACCCCTAACCAATTAGACACCCTAAACCCCTAAAAACCTAACACATTTAACCCCATTAACCACTAACTTCTAACCCCTAAAATCCTTAACTGCTAAATACCCTAACCCCCTAAACCTCTAAACCAACCCTAACCCATTTAACCCCCTAAACCCAAAACCTATAACCCCTTAAACCCTAATTCCCAACCCATAACCCATTCAACCCCTTAAACACCTAAACCTCTAACCCCTTAACCCTTGACCCCTTAAACCCTAATTCCTAACCAGGCTAACCCATTTAACCCCCTAAATAGAACCGATTTAAGTGTGGATCCCATTTAACCCCCAAAACCCTAACCCCTAACCCCTAAAATCCTTCGCTGCTAAATCTTGTAACCCCCTAAACCTCTAAACCTATACCCCATTCAACCCCCTAAACCCTAAACTTCTAAACCCTTAACCCCTAACCTCTTAAACCATAATTCCCAACCCATAACCCTTGACCCCTTAAACCCTAATTCCTAACCACTAAACCCTTAACCCCCTAAACCCTAAACCTCTAAACCCTTAACCCCCAAACCATTTACCCCTACTAAACCTCTAAACCCCTAACCCATTTAACCCCTAAACCCTAAACCTCTAAACCCTTAACCCCTACCCCTAACCCGTTAACCCTTAACCCATTTAAGCCCCTAAACCCCAAAACCCCTAACCCCTTAAACCCTAATTCCCAACCCATAACCCTTGACCCCTTAAACCCTAATTCCTAACCCTCAACCCTTAACCCCTAATCCCTTAAACCCTAATTCCCAACCCCTAACCAATTCAACACCCTAAACCCCTAAAAACCTAACCCATTTAAGTGTGGATTCAATTTAACCCCCAAAACCCTAACCCCTAACCCCTAAAATTCTTCACTGCTAAATCCCCTAAACCCCTAAACCTCTAAACCTAAAACCCATTTAACCCCCTAAACCCTTAACCCCTAACCCCTAAAACCCTAATTCTGAACCCCTAACCAATTCAACACCCTAAACCCCTAAAAACCTAACCCATTTAACTCCATTAACCCCTAACTTCTAACCTCTAAAATCTTTAACTGCTAAATCCCCTAACCCCCTAAACTTATAACCCCTTAAACCCTAATTCCCAACCCATAACCCATTCAACCCCTTAAACACCTAAACCTCTAACCCCTTAACCCTTGACCCCTTAAACCCTAATTCCTAACCCCTAACCCATTTAACGCCCTAAACCTTAAACCTATAAACCCTTAACCCCTACCCCTAACCTGTTAACCCCTAACTTCTAACCCCTAAAATCCTTAACTGCTAAATCCCCTAACCCCCTAAACCTATAAACCAACCCTAACCAACTTAACCCCCTAAACCCTAAACCCATAACCCCTTAAACCCTAATTCCCAACCCATAGCCCATTCAACCCCTTAAACACCTAAACCTCTAACCCCTTAACCCTTGACCCCTTAAACCCTAATTCCTAACCCCTAACCCATTTAACCTCCTAAACCCTAAACCTCTAAACCCTTAACCCCTAACCCTTTTACCCCCACTAAACCTCTAAACCCCTAACCCATTTAACCCCTAAACCCTAAACCTCTGAACCCTTAACCCCTACCCCTAACCCGTTAACCCCTAACCCATTTAAGCCCCTAAACCCCAAAACCCCTAACCAATTCAACACCCTAAACCCCTAAAAACCTAACCCATTTAAGTGTGGATTCCATTTAACCCCAAAAACCCTAACCCCCTAAACCTCTAAACCTGTAACCCATATAACCCCCTAAACCCTAAACCTCTAAACCCTTAACCCCTAACCCCTTAAACCCTAATTCCAAACCCATAACCCTTGACACCTTAAACCATAATTCCTAACCCTTAAACCCTTAACCCCCTAAACCCTAAACCTCTAAACCCTAAACCTCTAAACCCTTAACCCCTACCCCTAACACATTTAAGCCCCTAATTCCAAACCCCTAACAAATTCAACACCGTAAACCCCTAAAAACCTAACCCATTTAAGTATGGATTCCATTTAACCCCCTAAACCCTAACCCCTAACCCCTAAAATCCTTCACTGCTAAATGGGTTAGGGGTTAGGAAATAGGGTTTAAGCGGTCAAGGGTTATGGGTTGGGAATTAGGGTTTAAGGGGTTAGGGGTTTTGAGGTTTAGGGGGTTAAATGGGTTAGGATTGGTTTAGAGGTTTAGGGGGTTAGGGGATTTAGCAGTTATGTATTTTAGGGGTTAGGAGTTAGGGGTTTTGGGGTTTAGGTGCTTAAATGGGTTAGGGGTTAACGTGTTAGTGGTAGGGGTTAAGGGTTTAGGGGTTAAATGGGTTAGGGATTTAGAGGTTTAGTGGGGATAAATGGGTTAGGGGTTAAGGGTTTAGAGGTTTAAGGTTTAGGGGGTTAAGGGTTTAGGGGTTAGGAATTAGGGTTTAAGGGGTCAAGGGTTATGGGTCAAGGGTTAAAGGGTCAAGGGTTATTTTTCTGCAATAACATAATTCTCCAATCCCATACACTTCTGCTTGGAATGTCACACTTAACATTCATTTCCTTTTCAGATAATATTCTTTATCCCCTTACATCGATACCTAGGAAAATAAACTTAATTTCAATTTAATCTTGTGAAACTAAAGTGTAATATAGGAGGACCCATTCCAAGAAGGGCATCTCACTCATGTTCAAATAATATTGTTCATTCCCTTACATCCATACCTAGGAAAATAGACTTCCTTTCAAGTTAATTGTGTGAAACTGAAGTGGAAGATAAAGTGACCCATTCCAAGAAGCTCATCTCACTTCAAAAATTTCTCGAGATTTCCAAGAATTTATAACGATATTGAGGTGCTATGCATTGTCTCCTTTATCACCTCATTGCATTTAGTCAATTGTTTTTTAAATTTAAATTTATTCATTAATTTCAAAAAAAATATTATATAAATTATATATAGTTGTTTTTATTTTTATTTATGTTTTAGAATTTTATTTTATTTATATTAATATATCAATTAGTTTTATATAAAAATATTTTTAGTTTTTTATATAACATTGATATTACAAAATATTGTAACAAATTTTATTTAGTTAAATCTTCATGTATTTTTTATCATTAATAATATTAAAATAATTTAAAATAAAATTATAATTTTATTATTTTATATCATTTTTTAATTTTAATAAAGTACTATTTAAATTATATAACGTACCAATTCTAAAAATTTAAAATTTTTTGTGTTTTATTATAGGAATAAAACTCTGAGATGAGAGTTTTTAAACTCTCATATGAGAGTTTTTAAAACTCTCATACTAGAGTTTTTAAAACTCTCATACGAGAGTTTTTAAAACTCTCA
>JAXQQM020062502.1:0-49479 GCA_034641835.2 Pinus albicaulis | reverse complement strand
ACCTCGAAACTTTATCTCTTTCGCAAATTTGAAGTATAAATCCCTATTGACCTAGTTGTTGCCCTTGGAGAGGCTAGCAAAGATCAATTAGGGCTCCTTAGCTCATGAAAATTCTCAATATATGTGTATCTTGACTCCATTAAGCCTAGGCAATAAGCCATTCATCCTCGTATCCCTTTGGTGGTCAAATTGACATCTCTTTTCTTCACCTTTCCAAATTCTAGGCCTAACCCTAGAGGGTCACATAGGGCATCAAGCAAAATTCATTCTAGCCATTCAAAACCATTGAATTTTGGTCCACTACAGCGCTAGGGTTTTCTCAAGGGGTCTTCAAAATTTGAGGCAAATCCGACCGTGGAATCCCAAGATATAGCAATCCCTAACCATAAGACCAATTCTTGCCCTAGGTTGATTTGGGTTAGTGTCCTCACTTGGATCATTGCATTCAAATCTCAAAAGAAAACTTGTCCTTTGATCCTATTCTCTCCCCTAATTAGGTCAAGTCCCTCCTTGGTTGATCAACTCCATACCCTCGACCTAGGTTGGGTCCACTTGGGTTCTTTGTGGTCCCACAACTCTACAACTCAAATTCCACAAGGATTACATAGAATCCATTTCTTCACAAGGACCCTTAAGCCTAGGAAGCCCCTTGTCAAGGCATATCCTCCAACCCTAGGTCTAGGCATTAGAGAGCCAATCACCTTGTTTTCAAAGCAAGCAAGCCAATTACTTGAGCCTCTCTTGTGAATAGGCTTTAGGAATCACCCCATATCTTATCATTGATCCATCTATTCTTGTGATTCCCCTCATACTGAGACTCCTCCCATTGGTGAAAGTTCGTAAAGAGCAGGGAACTTTAGCTAAGATGACAGTGGACTATTGCTCCATTGTTGCCCCTTGACCTAGTGGTTGCTCTATAGGAACCCTTCCTAGGACCCCTGCTAGTTTGAGCGGTAACAGTCCCCATCCTCCACTAACTCGCACCCCTTTTTCTCTCTCTTCATAAGTGCGAATTTGCCTCTTGAAGTTGTGGGTCCCACTTTACCACACCTCCTTGCTCCAAAATTACCTCCCATTGCTAAGATTGCCTCCAATGTCCGAATTGCAAAATTTGTACTATGCTTAGTACTAGTAATAGAATCTTCGTTGACCTCCTCAGATGGAAAAATAAAAATTGGGGATATTACAAAATACAAGATAGCTCGACCTCATTTGATTATCCATCATCACTTCGACTTTTGGACAAGAAGAAGGAGAATTTCAACAAAAGTCAAAGGAGAGAGAAACAAGTTGATTTGTGCCCTAATTCTGTTCACATGTGCGAGTTTTTTGAGGCAGATTTTGCGGTATTCCAGGCCCGAAATTTCAGCTGTCGAAATTTCAGGAGATGACCAGATTTCTGAGATTTGACCAACATTGACTTTTGTTGACTATGATTTGTTGGAGATGGATTGAAAGAGGGTTGACTAGGGTCTTCGTGGCAGTATTAGTTGTGGTCTTGGATCTTGGATATCTCACTTTGATGTGATTCTATAAGAAGATAATTTTCTTGGGTTTTCCCCCTTGTGGGGTTTTTTCCCTGGCTTGGAGCCTACATCTTCGTGTTCTTTGTCTCTTGTGGTCTTCATGTTTTGTATTTTGGTAATTGCTTGACGAAGAAGAGAACATAAAATTTAATAAGAAGCCAAGAAACATTCACAAGTAATTATTAAGTAAGAGAAATCTACCCTAATCTTCAAGCATCTTGATTTCTCAACATCAGCGACTTTGCTCATCTATGGAACAAAATGCACTCAAATAAAATGGAACCCCTTTTCCTCCTAGTGGCCCGATTACAACACAGCCAATAGCCTAATAGTTGTTAAGTTTGACTCCTTCAACTCTTGATTAGAGTTACAATATTGATACTTCAATACTCTTCTTCATCATGATCATGTAGCTAGCCTTTTTTCCATGAATAATGGGGGTTGATGTGGCATCATCTCGTATCATGGTGGTCAAAACAAGAAGGTCAACTTTCGAGTGGCATAACTTTTGCATACGGACTTCGTTTGAGGGCTTTCTTGAGTCGTTGGAAAGGTATCCAAGTGTAAAATAGCACTAAGGGGGACATGCCTAAGCAACAAAGTTTTAGCTCCAAAATACATTATTTAATGTCTCAAACTACTTCAGAAAGGTTTCCGACCTCAATTCGTCAAACTGGGACCTGCCCGTAAAAATGGTTCTGTGAACTAATTCCTCCAACTTTTATATTCTAAAAGTATTGAGATGGATGACAAATAGTATAATAATCCAATCCAAATCATTGTACCATGCCTTTGTAAAACCATATTTTAATATTTGTAAGAGGACACTTTTTTGTAATAAGAGGATTATCACTTTTATTAGTAATTAAATTTTAAGTTAGGGTTTTTGCTTGTTTTTTTGTAAAAGAGCATTATCACTTTTATTAGTAACTAAATTTTAAGTTCGAGTTTTTGCTTGTTATGGGTATAAATAGGGGTTTCGCCTCTCATTTATAACTGTATCATTTTATGAAATGCAATTACAAATAACTAGTTCACTGGAGAAGTCTTCCTACATTACTTCATATTGAAAGTGCAATCAACTTTGAGGTATGCAAGTGCCCCAACATTTTCTCTAATTTTGTGTATTTATTCATGTTCCTCTTACTTTTTTGTTTCAGTTACAAATGGTTCCAAATATAATTCCATTTTGAGTACAATAAAATTGAACATAATAAAGCATAGAAAAGTCAAGTTAAACATTGCACTAGTCAAAATAAGATAGCTATTTAAATAGTATAATGAATACCAATGCAATTACCCACTATTGATATATTGAAACCCAGGCTCCTCTTGAGGTTTAATAACAATACCTTATTATGACTTTGAGATTTACTACAATAAAAGCAAGTGACCTCAAACTTCTATGCATTGTAGGTAAGGTACAAACTTACATGAGTTCATCCATAACGACCCCCGCCTTGAATATAAATGCTTCATGTCCTTTCTCCTCAAGTTTCTTCCTCTTCTCTTCATTTGTACATGTTCCAAAGACTTTCCTAAATTGCATTGATCAACACGCCCAATGGGTAGATCATAAGAATTAAAACGAAATTGCAAACAACAACGAAATATTTTGCCTCCAGCAAAGACAAATCTTGTAATTACTTACAAACTGAAATGCATAAACCTATCTGTTAACACTCAAAACTTCGCATCTATCAGTTCTCAATATATTATTTCCCAAAGTCCATGACCATAGGCAAGTTTGATTAGGGTAGATAGGAATGTCTCCAATGTATGATAACATTGATAAGAAATCATTCTTAAAATGAATTCCAGCATGTTATTTAACAAAGAAAACTAACTAAAAATGAACAAAGAAATGGTGTACCCTTATTATAGTGGGAATATCCTCATTTTTGTGTCCCCGCCAAAAACATGAAAGATGGAGAGAGGAAATATTCACATGTTTGATCACTAAAATGTGCATGTGTTGCCCTAAATTAATCAAATATTTTGAACATTTTGATATATAATGTACTCATTAGAAAGGAAATTTAAAAATCAACCCAAGAAGAAAGATCAAAGAAATAATCAGTCCATGCCACAATGGCAACATTTTCATTAATCTTTGGGGTTAGAATCAGTTTTAGTACCATGTTCTGGTTAACACGGATCCCGCATCAGAGCTATTTAGGTGGAAATTTCTAGCCATACCACCTGGCTTATCATCTGGATGAAGAGAAGATGCAAGGATCAAACCAACCTTGAACGTAAAATATTAATATACAAATTAGATTATTCAACTGATCAAAGAAACCAATTAAGGTCGGCTGGAAGTTTTTTAATCTCCAATTATTTACTTTTTAAGTATTACTTATTAAATTCTTATTACTGATATGTTTAAACTTATTTTTTTGCTATCATAATTATTAAACTACTAAAAATAAAACAAACATGGCAAAAGACAATATATTAATATACATTCTAAATAAAAACAAACCCAACCAACAGAAAATTATAAATGGAAAAACTTTTGACTTTTGAAATGCAGTAAATAGTTGCACGTTTTGAAACAAAATAAGTGAGTAATGGAACATTTTGACCAGTAAAAAATTATTTGAAAGACCAAAGGTAGAGCGATTTCCTAACAAAAAATTATTTGAAAGAGCGTAGGTAGAGTCATTTCCTCCCAACTTTAAAGGATCATTGGCCAGAACTATTTAGGGACATTCTTTTATCTACCCACCTTCAACTGATTATTTATGGTTTCAGCCTTCAAAGTTCAAATCTCCTCCTTCTCAAACTCTGATAGAATTAGGGCATTTTTAGGTCCTACACACCCAACTTTAAAGGCTTAGTGGCCATAACTATTAAGTGACATGACTTTATAATTTATTTACCCCCTTCAACTTGCGACTTCAGTCTTCAACCCTCTTGCTTCTCAAACTCTGAGAGACATAAGGCCTCTTTAGAGGTTCGTCCTTCTCGAACTCTGGTAGATATGTGGCCTCTTTAAAGGTTCTTCCTTCTCAAACTCTGGTGGACATATGACTTTTTAGAGGTTCTACATAGTCCTTTGTCTTGTTGAATTTCTTAAATCAACTATCCTTACTTTCTTAAATTATCTATTATAAATAGATTGTTAGTTTCAATAATACACTAAGTCTCGGAAGTAAAAAGATATTTGTGATTATTTTTTTTGTTCTGGCACATGTATGTAAAGAATTAACACAAGTCCCGATCAGTTATCTAAAGTGTGTCAAAGAGTGTCAAATCATTTACTGGGGTTCCACTTTTATTGTGGGCCACCTTACCCATATATAGCAAAGTTCAAAAAGGAATAAAACCAAGTGCAAATCTTCAAAACAAACCCAAAAAAAATATATATTTTCCCATTTTCAACCAGTATTGGTACAGTTTTGAAGCCAGAGAACAGCATTTAGATGTTATAAGAAAAAATGTATATGATTTAACTCAAACAAAATAAAATATATTGGTTTATTGGTTTGAATTTTTTTTTTAATTATATATATGGCACTTTGTTCAGTAAATAGACTCTATTTACTCTCCCCTTCAGCATAAATAGAGCCTATTTACTCTCCTTCAGCGTAGATGAGCCCACCAAGGGTTAACTATTTTGTCATTACCTAGGACTTGCAACTAGCTTCATACATGAATGAAGGCTTTTGTGTGTAGAATTATTTAGATCTTTGTCTTCCGGATCCATCACATCAAAGTATTAATTGCCGATGCGTTTCGAACCACATTGGTTGGTTCGAAATGTGTCAGCAGTCAATACTTTGATGTGATGGATCCGGAAGACAAAGATTTAAATAGCTTCATACCATAATACATGGATGTTGTTGCCCAAAGTTCCACCAGGCCTCGAATACAACATAATCTCGAATGCAGTAGTTAACTATGTTGATTGCATTAACATGTGGTAACATGTCTTTTGGGCATTTTGAATTCAATTTATTTGATTTTTTTAATTTCTCTGTATTTTTTAGAGATTTGATCTTTATAGAACTTACTAGCATAATCATATAAATCAAATAGTTGGTAAATACTAATAGGTATCAATACATAAATAAGCATCAAAACACTTACTTCATTATGCATTTCATATTGCTAACACTAGCATTTGCACCAAAAGGTGCAAGGGAAAACCGATAGTGTTTTACGAATTTTTCACCCTTCGAATATATATACAATAACATTTGAAATAGAGGTGGAAGGATATGGGGGCCCCAACAATGAAAATCATAGTGCTTTGAGCGGAAGGACATGCGGGCCCAGCAACAAAACCATTAGTGGTTTGAGAGACCTTTCTAGGTGACACTTTTACACCGAGATTTCCCAAAATAAATTAGAGAAACCAAACATTACCTCAAATTTGTAGGATAACAATCAGCTGATCTCCATTCCACCAACATTACAAAACCTAGCGGTCAAAATTAATTTTAATATCAAGCATTACACTGCTGTCTCTTTCATGCTAAGCTACACACCTTCTTTGCGTCCATTTTACTGATGAAAGCCACCCTAAAGAAAGTTGCAGGTGCGTAAACAATCTTAGATCACATATCCTCATGATTATCGCTTTCTTTCCAACTTTCTCTGACATAGAAAACATTTATTCGTTTGTACAACTATATGCATTCATTGAAAAGCATGACTGAAAAGGAAACTGATCCAAGCAAAGGTGTAAGTTTCACAGAGCATGCAAGCAGGAAGTCTCATCATAAAGTGGATTTCATGTCGGTGGGTCCAGTTCCTCCAATCTTTTCTTATTTCTTTAAATTTTAAGCAAAACACAATAATTTCCAAATTCATTTAACCTATGCAGTCTACTGTAGTACCAAATTTGAGGTTTTTCCATCAAATATTGTTTGAAGCAGTCGCTTTTGAGACATTTTCTAACATTATCGAAAATTTCCTGTTGAAATTGCGCCATGTAGAGGTTAATGAACAAGTTAAAGGCAAAATGATAACCTTCCATATTGGTTGTGCTCTATGAGACTTTTAGGGATCTAGGGAGATAATAGTGGATCCTCATTAATGGGGTAGCTTCTTATGTTCTTGTATAAATAGGAAAGCCTTCTCCTTTCAAAGGCATGTGTAAAGTTGGAGAAATGCTCATGTTTTCAATAAAGAAGTTGGATTTGGCACCATGCTAATGAGTGATATTCACTTTGATTTGGTTATGCTTGCATTTGGAGTCTCTTAACTTTCCATCTTCATGTTATTTGGACTGGCCATCTAATGAATGTGAGATGTATCATATTCTTTTCATTTCTTTATGTCTAGTTTAAATTTCATTTATGTGATTTTCTTAAATTAGATTTCATTTTATGCCATTAGCGTAGATTCACTTTCTTGTCATTAGACTAAGTTTGATTTCAATTCTGCATGGTGTGGTGTGATTTGAATTTATGCAAGTGTGATTTATTGTTTTCTTAGAATAGGTTTTCATGCCCTGTCATTTCAATTCCTAGACGAAAAGATTCATTTTCAAGAGATGCATGCTCATCTTGAACATCTTTTCTTGAATAGGTTGCAATTTTTCTTTAATAAATTAGAATTTCATTTCAATATCTTTTCGTAAATTAGAATAGGTGAATTTGGTTTGTCATCAATTCATTTCATAGTTAGATTAATTTAAATTGGAAGTTAATTTCTAGCATATACAGTGCATGCGTGCTTCGCAAGTTTTACAAAACCCTTGGGTTGACAATTAAATGATAGGTAATTAAATTGCCTCAAAAGACATTTTTAGCGTGGTCTCTGATACTGTACTCCTCCAAGACTATCAGGATTCTGGCCTTCCAAATCACAAAGTTGGACACACCATCCAACCTATCCTGATCATGCAGTCCGTACAGGGCCATCTCTGCTCAAAATATGTTGAAGCAGGTACTCCTTTCCTTTCTACTGCTGCTGCACTCAACATAAGACTGGATCTCGGTTTCTTGGTGATAGAAACCCTCTAGAGTAGTTGCTCCCTCTGACAACTGATTTCCCTCCCTGAAATCCTCCGCCAACTTTCCTGAATCAGTGCTCTACGATCACCCTCCTGATCGAATCTCAAATTTCTTTGACACAAATATGCTAAGCGGTTGTTCTCCTTCTTTGTCACCTTTTCTAGCCATTGTTCTGCACCGACAGAACCAATGCCTCGCCAGCAACTTCTGAAGACCAAAAACTCCACTTCCAGCCCCAGTAAACTGCACAGCGTCACTCCCTCTTGCACTGCGTCACCCTCCGGGTGTTGCGTCAGCCTCTGCATGAGCAGACTGGCTCAGTGTCCCTCTCCTGGTGTTGCGTCAACCTCTGCATGAGCAGATTAGCTCTGCATCCCCTCTCTGGAGCTGCGTCAACCTCTGCGTGAGCAGACTGACTCTGCGTTGTTGAGATTTTGTGTATTGGGGTAGCATCAGGTGTGCTCTAGCCCTGAAACTTTGTGGAGGGGCTAAGAAACACCTCATCTCCAAAACCCAGAAAGCGTTTGGAGAAATTTCATCTAGTGTTGAAGCTTTTCTAATAATTAATTTTTTTTTAATGAGGACCCTAAGTCTAACTTAGGGAATTATAAAAATTAAAGTGAACTAATAAAACACATGTGCTAAAATGTTCTAAGTGACGTGGATCAAGCAGTCTTTTAATCTTAGTCGTTGATAAGAGATTAAATCACGGCCGTTGATGTCTCAACGAAAAAGTATAAGAGAAAGGCTTGAGGGTCAGTTGGAGACACACTCATGGAGGCAGAACTGAGAGACTGAGCTGGAATTCTAGGGCGAGTTTGCTAAGAATTTCCAGAAGAGTTTTCTGTAGCGAGGGGTAGTATTGGCTGAGGGGATAATCTAATCCTGGAGCCAAGAGTCAGCAAGAGGCAGAGGAGCAGCATTCAGGAGTAGCGCAAAGAAGCAAATGCAGCAGCAGCAGCTGCGCAGCGCAGAGGTTTCAGCCACTACACAGGCCCAGGAGGGGTAGCACTGCAACTTCAGGAGGCCACCAGGGTTACGCAGAGGCCTTCTAGGGCAGCGTAAGGATTGCGTTACCTAGTCTAGGGTTACGCAGTCCCCTTATGAGCAGCGCAGGGGCATGCAGAGCCTAGCAGGGCTGACGTTGGGGCTTCAGGGGCAGCGTTGGGGTTTCTAGGGCCAGAAATTAGCTGAGTCTTATAAATCCTGTTTGAGGGTGTGGATCAATTAAGCTTTTGGTCTCAGAACTAGTATTGCTGCAGATCTATTATTTTCTCTGTCGGGTTAACCAGTTGGGTGCCCAGATTTGTTGTACTCAGATTCTACATAATAATATTAAACCCTCATATCTGTTGCACCGGTTTTCCCGCACTGGGTTTTTCTGAGGACATTTGTTTGAAAAAACTGTGTCACTTTGTTGAATGAGTGTAATATTCAGTAGATGATCTATATGTGTGTAGGTTGTTAGTTGTGTTTACTGCGGTATTTTTTGAATATTTTCTGAAAATTAACATGTATAATTTAATCACAAGTAGGAGAAGTAAACCAAGATACTGCAGTAGGATTTTTGTATTATTGTATTCAAAAATTTTCACATGGTATCAGAGCGATCGCAGATCAAGCTGAATCTCCAGCAAATCCGCTGAAGAATATTTTTCTGCTAGGTAGCAGTGAAAGCTGCAGAGATCCGGAGAGGGTAGCTCAACAGCAGGAGGACACAGACCTAGAGAGGGGCAGTGCTGCAGATTTAGAAGGTCGTCAGGCTTACATAGAGTCTATCCAGGTCAGCGTAAGGATTGTGTCACCTAGTCTGGGGTTATGCAGTCCACTTCTGAGCAGTGCAAAGACTGCGTTGGGCCAGTCTTCTCACGCATAGGCCAACCAGAGGGATGCAGCCCAATATTCTTGTCTATTTGCCGAGATCCGTAAGCAGTGCTTTAGTTCTTCAGCAGTGCTGGTGTGGTAGAGATTCTGCCAATGCAGAATTGTGCCTAGCTAAGTCAACAAAGAGAGGGAGGAAGACAATCACTCAGTAGATCTGAGACTAACTGATCTGAGATTCGATTAGGAGGATCGGAGAGAACTGTCTAATTGTTTTGGCTGAACATTTCCAGGAAGGAAATCAGTTTTCAGAAGGAGCAGTTACTAGAGGGTTTCTAGTCACCAAGAAATCAGATCCAGTGTTTTTGTGTTGCCACAGAAAGAGGGAGAAGAGTATTGTTTCCGTCAGATTTGAGCTAGATGGCTTCTCATGGGATGAAATCAGGATAGGTTGGACGGTGTGTCCAACTTCGTCATCTGGAGGGCCAAGATCCTGTCAGTCCTGGATGAGTACGGCATCAAGAAACATGTGGAGAATGTCCTAGCTGAGCCTACAGATCCTGTTCCTCCGAAGAAATTCAATGAAAATCAAGCGCGGGCTAAGCGTTTGATCATGGACGGAGTAAGGATCACGTCGTGCCACACATTGTCGGAAAGAAGACGGCAAATGAGATGTGGACCGCATTGGAGGCGATGTATCAAGGAAGCTTCGTCCAACGAAAAATGCTTCTAGAGAATCAAATGAGGCTATTCCAGCTGTAGAAGGGTGAGGAGGTACATCTCTTCCTTTTTCGACTTCAAACTATCCGGGATCAACTGATTGCCATGGGTGCACCTCCGGACGAAGGGCTCTTGGTAAGGATTGCCCTGAATGTAGTCACCGAGGTATGGGAAACGTTTGTCCAAAGCATATTGAGCAGGGCAGCGTTACCATCCTGAGCAGACATGTGGGAAATCCTCTGCCAAGAGGAGATCAAGAGAATCACCAAGAGGCAAAACAGTAGCAGCAGAACTGTCAGGGTGAAGAAAGAAGAGGAAGATGATCTAGCCCTTACATCGAAGGAACCAAGGCAGCAAGGGAAGAAGAAGAGGGACCTATCCAAGGTCCAGTGCTTTAACTGTGGCGAACTTGGACACTTCGCCAACACTTGTCCTAAGAAGAAGGGCAAAGGAGCTTTTGATTCCAAGGTTGCAGCAACAAAGGATGATGGGAGCGATGATGACATAGCCATGAGTTCTCATGAGCCACGTAAGAATGGTGACATGGATCTGTAGAGCAGCTACAGGTCAAGATGGCAGGATACTTGAGTAAGCCCAACTCTTGGATCACATACGAGCTACGGGAGCCTGAAGATGGTAGCGGGACAAGTAGATGGATGTAGAAGTTCACAGTGAAGCAGAGGGCAGTGCTGAGATGTTGTAGAGGGAGCAGCATTGTGCAGAGGCAGCAGTGCAGAGGTTTATGGGACTTCAGCAGTGCAGAGAGGCAGTGCTCACGCAGTGCAGAGCTGTAGCAGTCCAGTGGCTTTAGGAGGACAGCGTAAAGCAGCAGGCAAGGGAGTTTCAGTGATCGTATGCAGACTGACTTGTCTGTCAACGATTGGGAAAGAGTCTTTCATTTGCTTACTTCTCAGCAACTGAGTTGCAATGCAGCAGTTAGCAGTGGCAGTGCTATGGGCAGCATGATGCAACAATTTGAGAGGGAGCTGCAGTACAGATGTAGCAGTGTCAGTGGAAGTGACATGGGCAATAGTACAGAAAGCAGCAGCGCGGTGGATGGAGAGCAGCAGGCCAAGCATCAACAGCGCAAAGACCAATGACAAGATCTTCTTATACATGGTGTGGATGTATTGCTAGAGCACACTCCGTGCTAAGAGGGAGTGTTGAGATTTTGTGTATTGGGGTAGCATCGGGTGTGCTCTAGCCCTGAAACTTTGTGGAGGGGTTAAGAAACACCTCACCTCCAAAATCCAAAAAGTGTTTGGAGAAATTTCATCTAGTGTTGAATTTATTCTAATAATTATTTTTTTTAATGAGGACCCTAAGTCTAACTTAGGGAATTAGAAAAATTAAAGTGAATTAATTAAAAACATGTACTAAAATGTTCTAAGTGATGCAGATCAAGTAGTGTTTTAATCTTAGCCATCGATAAGAGATTAAATCACAGTCGTTGATGTTTCAACGAAAAAGTATAAGAGAAAGGCTTGAGGGTCAGTTGGAGACACACACAGAGGCAGAGCTGAGAGACTGAGCTGGAATTCTAAGGCAACTTTGCTAAGAATTTCGAGATGAGTTTTCTGCAGCGAGGGGTAGTATTGGCTGAGGGGATGATCTGATCCCGAAGCCAAGAGGCAGAGGAGCAACGTAGAGAAGCAAGGGCAGCAGTAGCAGTTGCGCAGCGCAGAGGCTTCAGTCGCTACGCAGGTGCTACACAGACCCAGGAGGGGCAACGCTGCAACTTCAGGAGGCAACCAAGGTTACGCAGAGGCCTTCCAGGGCAACGTAAGGACTGTGTCACCCAGTCTAGGATTACGCAGTCCCCTTCTAAGCAGTGCATGGGCACGCAGAACCTAGCAGGGCTGATGTTGGAGCTTCAGGGGCAGCGCTGGGGTTCCTAGGGCCAGAAATTAGCTGAGTCTTGTAAATCTCATTTGAGGCTGTGGATCAATTAAGATTTTGGTCTCAAAACAGCAAGTATTGTTGCAGATCTATTATTTTCTCTGTCGGGTTAACCAGTTGGGTGCCCAGATTTGTTGTACTCAGATTCTACATAATAATAATAAACCCTCATATCTGTTGCACCGGTTTTCCCGCATTGGGTTTCTCTGGGGACATTTGTCCGAAAAATCTATGTCACTTTGTTGAATGAGCGTAATATTCAGTAAATGATCTATATGTGTGTAGGCTTTTAGTTGTGTTTACGTTGGTATTTTCTGAATATTTTCTGAACATAACTTGTATAATTTAATCACAAGTAGGAGAAGTAAACCAAGATACTGCACTAGGATTTCTGTATTATTGTATTCAGAAATTTCCACATGCATCACCCTTGCAGGGTCTATGATGTCCCTCTGGTGCTGCGCTGCCTTCTCCCGAATCTGTTTTGCTTCAACTGCCCTTCCTGCAACAAATATCTTCAGCCCCTTTGCTAATGGTTCAGCTTGATCTACAATGATCTGATACCAGGTGAATTTCTAAGCACAGAAATCGTACTGCTAACTTTTGATTTACTTCTCCTACTTGATTTATTACACAAGTTATCTAACTAAAATATTCAAAAAAGCTTCGAAGTAAACACAAATAGCAGCCTACACAAATACAGATCATTTACTGAACATCATGCACATATGACAAAGGACACAAATTTTTCGGACAAATGTCCCCAGAAAAACCCAATGCGGGAAAACTGGTGCAGCAGATATGAGGGTTTATTATTATTAAGCAACAGTTTCTGAGTACATCTAGGGTGCCATAACTCGGCTCCCAACAGAGAAAACCTCGGCTACAAAGAAAATGTGAGATATACCTCACTTTCGCAAGTTCCGGCTGATCTAGATGAGAACCGGGGGAAACCCCAACTGGGTCTGTGCTGCCATTGCGTGGAGCTGCGTGGCCTTGGCTGAGGGACTGCGTCATCCTAGCTCTGCGTGCATCTGATTCTCCGGAGTCTAGTTTCATCCCTGCCGACTCAGATGTAATATTCCCAATTAGCTTTGCTAATTGAAATATTTCATTTTTGTTTAATTTTGCCGCTTTAGCTAGAAATAATAAATAAAGTGAGAAATAAGAGGGGTCACCTCACTTTAGCCACCTCACTTTATAAAATAAAGTGTTTTTCCTAGTTTATTGACGTTATAACTTAGAAAGGAGGCCTTGGGGGTCCACATGTGTATGAGGGGAGGCCTCACGCTGACCCAAGGTTAACTGCGCAGGCTAAGGAGAGTGAAGGACGCAGTCAAGGTTTTGGAGGGAGTTTAGCACTATAAAAGGTGGGGTTCTCACCTCATTTGGGCATCCATGATTTGATATTGATATTGAGAGCTAGACTTCTGTCTGCTTCAGCACGCCGGTTGTTTAGTCGGTCTGCAGCACTGTTTAGTGCAACCGAGTGTCTCCGGTTGGAGATCTCACCCTTAGCCTCGGGGGACTTCGAGTGCCTGCCCTGGTAAGGTTATTTCTGGTTTCACCCTTAGCTTCGGGGGACTTCGAGTGCCTGCCCTAGTAAGGTTATTTTCTGAGTAACATCCTTCAGTTTCAGTGGGAATTGGTAGCAGTTTTCAGGTGGAGATTTGGAGAGGAAGAAGCCCTTCTTGTGGCTGCGCAGATCTAGAAGGCAGAACGCTGTTTCAGGAGGAGGAAGGACGCAGTTCAGATCTGAGGAGAAGGACGCTGTTCCAGGAGAAGAAAGGACGCAGATCAGGCTTAGAGAGAGGACGCTGTTCCAGGAGACAGAAGGACGCAGATCTGAAGACACATTGACAGATCCAGACTTGGAGATTGCAGATCTGAGGAGATATTTGCAGATCTAGTTCTGTAGGGTGCAGATCTGGAGGGATAGCATTAGATCCAGCTTGGGAGATTGCAGATCTGAGGAGATATTGGCAGATCCAGCCTAGATCTGAAGAGATAACATCAGATCCAGCCTTGGGGGTTGCAGATCTGAGGGGATACTGGCAGATCCAGCATAGATCTGAAGAGATAACAGTAGATCTGATCATGGAGGACGCAGATCTGGAGGGATAGGACGCTGATCTGGATTGGAGGCTTCAGATCCAGTAGATCTGAGCATCTAGGACGCAGATCCATCAGGGAGGACGCTGATCTGATGAGTAGGGTCATGTGAGTAGGGCTTGACAGCGTTTTCCAGCATTTCTAGTCTTCAGGAGCTGATCATTTCATTTGGAGGTTTTGTGGCCAGCACTCCATCTGTTTCTGCGCTGTCACTAGCAGAGACAGCGTTTTTTTATTGGTGAGGGTTTGGAGGACTGAGATCAGCCATTTTCTAGTCTCCAGCTTATAGTTCATTTGCATTCCAGTAGCAGCTCTTCACAGCAGCTCTTCAGCCAGCTAGGACGCTGTCCTTATTTGCAGCCATCATTTGTTCTGAGAGGGCCTCCACTTGCCTAGGGCAAGGATAGGTGCACTCATTCTGGTTATCTTGTACTCCTCTCTATGTACTTTCAGATTAATAAAATGGCTTAGTTTTCTGGCATTCTATGTGTACTTGTTCCATGATCTGGTTCCAGCATTGTGTTTTCTATATCTGTCTGGCATATTTCTGTGTATTACTGGTTATTTCCCTTTGGGGATATTACATCAGAAACCCCAGCCTCTAGTAGAATTTCGGACTTTCCTTAGAGACATTGTGTTGCCCCTGCGTGGGCCTGCGTCACAACCTCTAATGGCTGCACTGCCTCCACTGCGTCTCTGTTGCCCTTGCTCTGCGTTGTGCTCTTGGCCCTCCTAACCAATCACTACATCTGCCCCTCATTGCTTCTCTGAGTCACTCAGATCTGATCTTCGTCTGAGCACTGCTTTGTCAAAAGAATTCAATCTCTTAGACTCTATGTGTATTCTCCAACTGACCCCACAAGCCCTTCCTTTATACTTTTCTAGTTGACACATCAACGGCTGTGATCTAATCTCTAATCAACGGTTAAGATTAGAAGTAGTTTGATCCATGTCACTTAGAATGTTCTCATCACATGTGTAAATTAATTCACTTTAATTTTTTAATTTCCCTAAGTTAGACTTAGGGTCCCCATTAAAGAATTTAATTATTTGAATAACTTTTACACCAGATGGAATTTCTCCAAACAATTTCTGGGTCTTGGAGATCTCATGTGTTCCAGCCCCTGTACAAAGTTTCGGAGCTAGAGCACATCCGATGCTACCCCAAAATCTCAACAGTTAGATCACTTCTGCCTCTCTCTGACTGATGCTCCACTAGCAGAGAAAATCTTTCTCTCCGAGTGTTATCCCTACCCCTCGCTGCTCAGATCTCTAACTCGAATTTCTCAGCAAACCACGCCCCAGAAATTTCGAACTCTAGATCAATTCGGTGTGTCTTTCCAAATGGCCCTCAAGTCTTCCTTTATAGTCTTCTCGTTGAGACATCAACAACCAAGATTAGATCTCTAATCAACAGCTAAGATTATAACATGACTTTATCTCCGCCTTCTATATCATTCTCACTCATGTTTTATTAATGTCCTTTTAATTATTTAATTTCCCTAAGTTTATCTTAGGGTCCCCATTAAAATAATTAATTAATTTAATAAAACAACAACCAAGTGGAATTTTCACAAACAATTTCTAAGTTCTTTGGAATACCAGTGTCTAAGCCTCTCCACCAAATTTGGGGCTTAGAGCACTTTCTGATGCTACAAAAATCAACATTTTGTATCAACCCCTTCTTTGTCAAAAACTATTCAGTGTGTTTAGCAGTGGCATGATTAGATCCCTCCACAACAATAACATTGATGAATAAAATAACAAGAGTGACTAGAATCAAAACCACGACCATCCTTCCAATCTTTACCATCCTTTTTCTAGAAATGTGTAGATGTGTTTTCTCTATTAAGCCACAAAATGTTGATTAGTAAATTCAGTTAGCCAAACAGCCTCGGGAACTAGTTCCATAGGCGTGAGATTGTTGAAAAAATATGTCGTATTGAATATTCATCTGTGGATTTCACTTATGTGCTAGTCGGCACCTAACATGCTAGACGGTGGATTCGGGAAATTGCGATATTATTCGAATTTTTATTGCACTCAGGTGGCAATTGCCCAAAGAATAGAAACGAAAAAACAAAATTAAAGCATTATTACTATTAATTTTTTCCTGTATACCTATTTTCGAATGATACTGTTGACCAGACTGATGCGATGAAGAGTCAAGTCTGGATTAATTATCAAATTTGTAAAAAGAGGAAAACTTAAAATTTTATAACTCCAAACTAAACAATATAAAGAGAAATAAATCAATGAACAAATCAAACCCACACGAGGCGACTTGCATGAGCCTTACATGTCAAAATTCTACTGCAGTATCATGGTTTATTTCTCCTACTTGATTTAAATATTACAAGTTATTTCCAGAAATTAGATTCATAAAATATCGAAATAAACACAACTACAGTCTACACATGCAGATCATTTACTGAATAATACACTCATCCAATAAAGTGACAAATGGATTTTTGGACATAAGTCCCCAGAAAAACCCAAAGTGGAAAACCGGTGCAACAAATATGAGGGTTTATTTTATTAAGTAGATTCTGAGTACAGTAAATCTAGGTTCCAAATCTGGAAAACCCGACAGAGAATAAAAGAAATCAAATCTGCAGCTAACCCGTTGTTCTAGTGGCAAATATCTGACTGATCCACACCCTCAAACAAGATTTACAAGACTTAGCCCAGATCTGGCCCTAAAAACCCCAGCGCTGCCCCTAAAGCCCTAGCGTCAACCTTGCTAACCTCAGAAGGCCACTGCGTTGCCCAGAGAGGGACTGCGTAACTCCAGAGAGGGTGACGCAGGCCTTACGCTGGCCCTGGAGACCCTCTGTGTAATTTCTGAAGCCCTCTGGAGCCTCTGCGCTGTCCTGTGTAGCGGCTGCGCCACACCTCCATAGTTGTTGCTCTGCTTCTCTGCGTTGTCCTTGTTGTTGCTCCTCTCCCTCTTACTAACTCTTGGCTCTGGGATCAGATCATCCCCTTAGCCAATACTACCCCTCGCTGCAAAAAATTCATACGAAAATTCTTAGCAAACCCGTCCTAGAATTCCAGATCTATTTCTCAGCTCTGCAACTGTGTGTATGTCTCCAACTGACCCTTAAGCCTTTCTCTTATACTTTTTCGTTGAACCCTTCAATGGCCGAGATTAAATCATTCATCAATGGCTAAGATTAAAATACTGCTTGATCCATGTCCTTTAGAACATTTCAGCACATGTGTTAATTAATTCACTTTAATTATTTAATTTTCCTAAGTTTTGACTTAGGAAACCCATTAAAATAATTAATTATTTGAATAACTTGAACACCAGCTGAAATTTCACAAAAGACTTTCTGGGTTTTGGAGTTGCTAGCCCCTCCACAAAATTTCAGGGCTAGAGCACACCTGATGCTACACCAACTATACAAAATCTCAACACTCCCTCTTAGCACGGAGTGTGCTCTAGCAATGCATTCACACCATGCACTACAAGATCTTGCAGTTGGATTTTGTGCTGCTGATGCTTGGCCTGTTGCCCTCCATCCATTGCACTGCTGCTCTCTGTACTGCTGCCCATACCACTGCCACTGACACTGCCACATCTGTACTACAGCTCCCTTTCAAATTGTTGCATCATGCTTCCCATAGCACTGCTAACTGCTGCACTGCAACTCAGTTGCTGAGAAGTAAGCAACTGAAAGACTTCTACCCCAACTGTTTGACATATAATTCAAGTTGCCTTCCATCACTGAAGCTCCCTGGATGTTGATTTACGATATCCTCTTAGAGGCACTGTTATGCTGCAACACTGCACTACATGAGCACAGCACCTCTGTGTTGTTGAAGTCCCATCAGCCCCTCTATGTTGTTGCCTTCACACTGCTATTGCCTCTGCATTATGCTGCTCCTTCTTCAGCTCTTCAACTCCCTCTTCCACTTCAAATTGGCCTTCTGCAACCATCTCCCGACTCATCTCGCTACTGTCTTAAGGCTCCCGTAGCTCGTATGTGATCCAAGAGTAGGGCTGACTCAAGGATCCCGCCAAAGTCTGTAGACGCTCTACAGATCCATGTCACCCCATCTCTTCTCTCGAGGCACATGAGCACTCATGGCGGCATCATCATCAAAGCCATCTTCCTTCGCTGTTGCAGCCTTGGAATCAGAAGATCCTTTGTCCTGCTTCTTAGGACAAGTGCTGGCGAAATGTCCAAGATCACCACAGTTAAAGCACCGGACCTTGGAAAGGTCCCTCTTCTTCTTCCCTTGCTGCTTCTTTTCCTTTGATGCAAGGGCTGCATCATCCTCTTCCTCTTTGACTTTGGCCTTTCCGCTTCCACCATTGATATTCTGCCTGTTGGTGACCCTCCTGATCTCCTCTTGGCAAAGGATAGCCCACATGTCCGCCCATGATGGTAATGCTGCCCTTCCCAGAATGCTCTAGACAAATGTTTCTCATTCTTCGAAGACTACATTCAGGGCAGTCCTCACTAAGAGCCCCTCATCTGGAGTAGCAGCTATGTTGATCAGCTGATCTCGGATAGCTTGAAGTCTGAAGAGGAATGGATCTATCTCTTCACCCTTCATCATATGGAACAACCGCATTTGGTTCTCCAGAAGAATTCTTCGTTGGATAGAGTCTCCTTGGTACATCGTGTCCAAGGCTACCCACATGTCATTTGCTGTAGTCTTTCCAGCAATATGAGGTATAATGCAATGTTGCAAACATCTCGATAACATCCCAATTTTATCTCAAAATCACGATTTTTTGGCCTAGCCGATGTTTGCCGATTTTTAAATATATTTTTATGGTATCTTAATTTTGCCGATGTTTGTCGATTTTTACCGATATTTTCTCTATTTTTACGATTTTTTGGTTTTCCAGACCCTTGTCGATTTTATCTCGATGCCGATGTTCATAACATTGGTATAACGTGGTCCTTGACTCTGTCTATGATCAAACACTTAGTCCGCGATTGATTTTCTTCATACTTCTTTAGAGGATCTGCATCAATTGGTACAACAAGAACCTTCTCTGCATGATCTTTGAGACCATACTCATCCAGAACTGACAAGATTTTTCCCTTCCAGATAACATAGTTGGACATGTCCAATCTATCTTGATCCCTCAGTCCATATCATGCCATCTTGCTCAGATCTGAAAAAAACAGTACTTCTCCCTTTGGATCTGGGTTTCTTGGTGTAGAAACCCTCTAGTAACTGCTTCTGCTGAAGACTGATTTCCCTCCTGGAAATCTTTCACCCAAACACAATCAAACAGCACTCTTCGATCCTCCTGATCAAATCTCAGATCTGTTGAGTAATTGTCTTCCTCCCGCCTTTGTTGACTTAGCTAGGCACAATTCTGCACCTGCAGAATCTCCACAACACCAGCACTGTTAAAGATCTAAAGCACTGCTTTCGGATCTTGGCAAGACTTTTCTGCAACTGAAGAAATGATTGGACTGTGTCTCATTGACTGGCCCAGCGTAGCCTCAGCGCTGCTCAGAAGTGGAATGCGTAACCCCAGACTGGGTGACGCAGTCCTTACGCTGCCCTGGGAAAGGTCTGCGTAAGCCTAACAACCTTCTGCAACTTTAGCGTTGTCCTTTCCTAGATCTGTGTTCTCCTGCTATCAAGATGCCCTTTCTGGATCTGCTGCTTCTTCTACCACCTTGCAGAAAAAATCTTTCTTCAGCTGATTGCTGGAGATTCATCTTGATCTGCTATCGCTCTGAAACCATGTGAAAATTGTACTGCAGTATCATGGTTTATTTCTCCCACTTGATTTAAATATTACAAGTTATTTCCAGAAATTAGATTCAGAAAATACCGAAATAAACACATGCAGATCATTTACTGAATAATACGCTCATCCAAGAAAGTGACACATGGATTTTTGGACATAAGTCCCTGGAAAAACCCAAAGTGGGAAAACCGGTGCAACAGATATGAGGGTTTCTTTTATTAAGTAAATTCTAAGTACAGTAAATCTAGGTTCCAGATCTAGAAAACTCGATAGAGAATAAAAGAAATCAAAACTACAGTTAATCTGTTGTTCTAGTGCCAAATATCTGACTGATCCACACCCTCAAACGGGATTTACAAGAGTCAGCCCGGATCTGGCCCTAGAAACCCTAGCATTGCCCCTAAAGCCCCAGCGTCAGCCTTGCTAGCCTCAAAATGCCATTGCGCTACCCAGAGAGGGACTGTGTAACCCTAGAAAGGGTGACGTAGGCCTTACGCTGGCCCTGGAGACCCTCTGTGTAATTTCTAAAGCCCTCTGGAGCCTCTCCGCTGTCCTGCGTAGCACCTGCGTAACGGCTGCGCAGCACCTACGTAGCTACTGCTTTGCTCCTCTGTGTTATCCTTGTTGCTGCTCCTTTGCTCTTACTGACTCTTGGCTCTGGGATCAGATCATCCCCTTAGCCAATACCACCCCTTGCTGCAAAAAATTCCTCCATAAATTCTTAGCAAACCCACCCTAGAATTCCAGATCTATTTCTCAACTCTCCAACTGTGTGTGTGTCTCCACCTGAGCCTCAAGTCTTTCTCTTATACTTTTTCGTTGAACCCTTCGACGGCCGAGATTAAATCATTCATCAACAGCTGAGATTAAAAGACTGTTTGATCCGTGTCTTTTAGAACATTTCAACACATGTGTTAATTAATTCACTTTAATTATTTAATTTTCCTAAGTTTTGACTTAGGAAACCCATAAAAATAATTAATTATTTGAATAACTTGAACACTAGCTGAAATTTCACAAAACACTTTCTGGGTTTTGGAGTTCAAGTGTGTCCTAGCCCCTCCACAAAATTTCAGGGCTAGAGCACACCCGATGCTACACCAACTATATAAAATCTCAACATTACATGCATGCTGCCCACATGTTCTCTCTCCACAACCACAACAGGGAAACCCCTAATTTGGATTGTTGGAGAGCTAGGTTGTACATAAAACTTCTTGTTCAACCTGTGAATGAAATGGCGAGGGCAATGGAAGGAATCCCTCTATTTGTAAAAAGGCAACCCGTCGATAGATCCAAGTGAGATATTCGACCTTTGGAGCGAGTCTTGGAGCTTCATTCTGCCCATGCCACTGGTCGTGCAAGGGAAAGAGTATCAAGTCCAATCTGCACAGGACAAATTGAATATTGACAAGTTCAATTTAACAGAGGAGGAGCAGCACTGTGTACTGCAACAAGGAACTAAGGGTACTACTATTACTGCTTCAGACTATTGGAAAATGCAGCAAGAAAATCTCAATTTGATTTTTCCTTGGTCGAATTGACAAAATTTGAATTTCCACATCAGCAGACAACTTGGATGAAGTTAACTTGTGTGACATGGCTCTTTTCACCTAGTTAGCTCAATAAATTTGAGTTAGAGTTAGAGTTCAGTTAAGCATGTGTGATTGCTAATTTGTAGCAATCAAGGTCAGTTATTTCAAGTTGTTTTCAGTTAAACTAGTTCTAACTATTGGAGGAACTAGTGAAAGGCCAGTTACACAGTGGAACTTCAATCTAACTGAGTGATCATCCAGTTAACTGATCAATCAGCCTAAAATAGCTCGTGCATGCAGAGAATTCGAGTTCCCCAGTTGTGGTGGAGATTCCAGTGCAGTGTAACATCAGTTGTAGACTAGTCTTGAGTGTACAGGTGTTGCATGCAGTCAAAAGATCAACCTTGGGAATTGCACAAGCATTCTGCAGGAATTTCCTAAATAAAAGGGGCTTAATTTCTCAGGAATTGCACAAGGAAATAGCAGCTCAAGCAGAGGCGGAAATTGACTAAGTTTGGGCCAGAGCTTCTCAATGAGCAGAGCGATTGGTTATTCACTTGTAGGTTGTGCTCAGATTGGGAAAGCAATTGTAATACATCTCTATCCATCAAACTAATGCAAGCAAGCATAAGGAGTTTTTAGTAGATTGCTTTCCCCTGGAAAAATATTGTATGCATGTGTGTTATTTCTCATTGCATGTTTGTGATTGATGTTCTAAATTGTGAATTGAATTCCACAGAGATTCCACAAAGTAGTAGAGTAGGTTTGTGTCTTGTGATTTTGATTAAAATTTCATGAGCAGTTGCAAGTCTACATCATAATTTCAACATGGTATCATAGCGGGATTCACATTAGAGTAGGAATTTTGAAGTTGTTTCTCAGGAGGTTCGAATTTGCAGTTCGGTGTAGTAGGATCTCTACAGAGTTGGGAAGATGACCTTCAACAAGCTAAGACTAGAGTATTCCTTGGAAGGCAACTCTAATTTCATCGCATGGAAGGATCGCAGGCGGTGTTGGATTACAATGGATTCCTAGAATATGTCAAGACAGACATTGCAAAACCACAAGCATTTGATGCCCAGAACCTTTCTTAGTGGAAGAAAGATGTACCCAAGGGAAGGAGAATAACCTTGGAGGGAGTATGGGATCACATTGTCTCAAATCTCCATGGGAAGAAACTCCTTTCGTAATGTGGAAAGCACTGAGGTTGTTCTCAATGGGGTTATTGTGGAGGAGGTGTGCATCGAACAATCAGAAGGTTTTGAGACATTTGATCGGGAGTCTCATGTGTGAAGACTCAAGCGAGCATTGTATGGTCTCAAACAAGCACCCCATGCTTGGTACACCAAGATCGACAGTTATCTCACTGGTTTGGGCTTCACAAAATGTGAAGTGGATGCAAATATCTATCATATCTTGGTAGAAGATCAATTGTTTATTATTGTCTTATATGTTGATGATTTGATTTTAAATGGTTATGAGCAGTTGATCAGATCTTGCAAGGAGGACCTTGCAAGAGAATTTGAAATGAAGGACATGGGTCTCATGCACTACTTCCTCGGGTTGGAAGTATGGCAAGGAAATGGGGAACTGTTTGTCTCTCAAGGAAAGTATGCAAATGAAATATTGCAGAGATTCTGCATGGAGAGTTGTAAAGTTTAAACCCATGGAAACACCTCTAGCGATCAAATGGAGGAAGGAGATTGCCACTTCAAGTGAACAAGTGGATGTTACCATTTATCGATAGCTAGTGGGTTCACTGATGTATCTTGTGAACACACAACCAGATATGTGTTATGTATTCAACCAGTTGAGCCAAGCTATGGTTAGGCCAACAAAATTGTTTTGGAAGGCAGTTAAGCATGTTTTACGATACCTCAGAGGCACTACCCACTATGGACTATGGTACAGATGGACAGAGGGAGTGAAGTTGTGTGGCTTCAAAAATGCAGATTAGGCAGGGAGTCCATCCAACTAAAAAAGTACAACAGGTGGAATTTTCAGTGTTGGGTCTGCAACAGTTTCCTGGTACAGCAGGAAGAAAATATTTGTGGCACTCAGTGCAGCAGAAGCAAAATACATGGCTACAAGTCAAGCAACATGTGAGGCGATCTGGATGAGAAAGATACTTGTGGGACTTGTTACCACTCAAACTAGTAAGAGACCTAAGAGGAGTTCCTATGAGGGAAACTGCTAGGTCAAGGGCAACGTGGAAACTTAGCCCACTGTCACCACAACTAAGACTCTCTGCTCTTTACGGACTTTCACCGATGGGAGGAAACCCAGTAGTTTAGGAAGTCACTGGTAAAGTATGGATAAACGAATAGGTGTGGAGTGACTGTAGAAACCCTTTCCCTAGGATAGAATGAAGAATGAGACTTGCTTGCCTTTTAAGCAAGGGACTTGATCTTCTAGGGAGAGGGGGTGAGGATTAGAGGGTTGAAGTAGAAGAATGAGAGTTGAAAAGGAGGTTCTCAATCCCTAGAATCCTTTGGGATCTTGGATTCCCGAGTAGTCCTTAAAAAATCAGCTTTGATGAAGAATGGGACCACATGAGGCCAAGTGGACCCAGCCCAAGTTAGGGGATGTATTTTGGCACCCAATGATGTTCTTAACCTGGCCAAGGTGAGAGGAAAGGATCAAATAAGAATCTTCTTCCAATGATGTTAGATTGATCCTACTAGGTTCTAGCCTTGGGAACACCTAGGAAAAACTTGATTCTAGAGCTAGGGCTTGAGGTATCTGGAGATTCCAGCATCGGAATTGGCCCAAATTCGAGTGAGCGGACCCACCAACACAGTTGCCTCTATGAGATCGAAGTTTTCATGTGGCTAGATTCCTGGGAAATTGATGCCCTAGTTGACCTAATGGGGCTAGACCTAGGAAAAAGGGGAAAATGTGAAAAAAAGGGAGAAATGATCACCCTTCTTTGAGGGACTAGTGCCTAATTCACTTGGGGATATGGAGTCAAGGATAATAATGAAGAAGGATTCAGTTTCTTGCTCAAGGAAGCCCAGAAAGTCAAATTCATCCAATGTTAGAGGAAAGAAAAGAAAAGTGACTTTCAAGCATTTATACTTCATACAAATGGTGCAAGTTTATCAAGATAACATGATCTCTAGGACATTTCATTCATCTAACAATGGCCCATACATAGAATAAGCTAAATAGACACATAATTCCACATTTCATACATGCGGCAATTAGCCCTAATTATAGTGAAATCCAATTGTATGCAGCAACAAGTAAATAGCATTAAATTTGCACTTACAATGTTAGAGAGTATATCCAACCAACATCACATTTGCAAATAAGAAGCTCCAAGATAGAAATAGCCCAAATCCATACATCAAAATTCATCCATCATCCAAAATAGTCCTCCAAGGAAAAACACGATGTTCTCTAAAGATAGAGAGTTCCCAAGTCAAGTGATGATACAAATGAATCCAACTAACTCCTATTTATACACCACTTAGAATTTCAATTTAGCTAATGAGCCTGCATTAGCCCCTAAAAATAAATAATGTGTAAATAAACCAACTTTTGGTGACAATCCCACCAAACTAGCTCATAAATGAAATAATAAGCCTGTTAGGAGGTCAAATAATAGTATATGCATGTCGTGGTGCTCTCCAAGAGGCCTGATAATGTACAAAAGTGCCATAATGATGAATAAAATCCTCAAAATGTGATGGACAAGGGGGTGGCCCCTTGTTCTCCAAGTAGTAGACTTGTGGTGTTTTCAATGGGTGTGGGGCCACACCAATGACCCCATGGGTCTCCATATGAGTCGAAGATGTCTGTAGATCATATTTAAGGGACCAAAGGATGGAAAAAACGTTTCCATGTCATCGTACAAGTCCTAGGACACCTGCCAAGTGTGTGGTGTTCCAGTGGAGCCTGTTGGGCATAGTGTACCAAGTGCTTCATCCTCGTCCCAAAGGTGGATCTCTAGTAATCTTTGGCCAATGGTAGGGATCCATGGAGTGTTGTCTACTGCTGTGGAGGCCCATGGCTCTCTACACACACCCTACATGTGCCAATGTAGCCCTCTGGGAGGTTAGGACCCCATATAGGGAGACCAAACCCAAATGGACACCATCTAAAATCCTGCATAAGATCCAATGCGTCTCCTAGCCTTCCAATACAACAAGTCATTAGAGTAATCGTGTAAAAGAGCTCACAAACCATAGACAACAAAGTGGGCAATTCATAATGGCATGTCCTTCCGTAGTGGGCTTTGGCATGTGCAAATGTCTCTAAGCTCCAAAGGGGGTAAGCCAGGTACCTTATTAGGTGGTTTCTACGCTTAGAGAGGATAGTATGTCCAAGGTACATCCATCAAATGGGGGTGGGAAGTGATAAAGAAGTGAAATGGAATAGGGAATGAGAGGGGAAGTCATGGGCCACATATGGGGGCTCAAGGGTAGCTAGAGAAAGGGAAGCCCACACCTAGGTATATAATGTGTAGGAGGGAGCAATCGTGGTACATGAGGTGCCCCGGCCTTGATTTTTCCACTCTTCTTTATGTCTTTTATCTTTTATGTATTTTCTTTGATTAACTACTCGGGGCTCAAAGCACAAGAACATGATGTGTAAGATATAGCAGTGATTACCCCCTTTTAGGTAGGGTGGTTCATTGCCCTCCAGGGGTTGGGACAATCATGGATTCCTGAATGATAAAGGAGGCTCATCTAGGGCCTATGGAGCTAGGGTGATGACCATGGGTATGGGGTAGAGCTCATGTATTGGCTTTTTCCCAATACTTTATCCCGACCATCTTTTGTATTTTGTGGTACAATTTCCTGCTGAATGTGGTCATTTATGCTTTTACTTTTCGTTTAGCTGCTTCAACCTCCAGGGCATCATTCCAAGCTTGACCCAAGGTGGGGGCAAGGGGATAGGGAGGTTGGCCCTATGTGGACCCAGAGAGGCAATGTGGACCCAAGTGGGAGAAATGATGAATGTGGGTATAGTGAGTGGAAAGGGAGTAATATATGCGGATAAAGAAGCGGGACCACATACCCAAATTCGGGGTTTCAGAAGTAGTACCACCCTAGAACCAAAATGGTCAATAAAGGAGATCCCATGGAACTAATATCCAAGGGTAACATCCAAAAGAGATCAAGGGGACAAGAGCACAAACTATGCCCACTGTTTCTGCCAAATCGCCCCATCAATCCATACCCAGAAGTGTCAATGATAAGTAAACCCAATGCTCAATTACCAAATGACAAGACATACCTTTAGATTCGAGAGGTACACCTTCAAACATACAATCAATACAAATGGGTGAGGAACCACATGGTTGGCTCAGGTGGCGGAGAAATGGCACAACGAACTAGTTGAGGGCTGCAAGGGGTTGTTGACTGTCGGCTGAGGTCCATCATGGAGAAAAATTTCTCCTAGGGATATCACCAACGAAGTGGTGGGTAACATTTGGCTCCAACTGGGACATGATCTCTCAAAGAGGTGGGCAAGGCTACTCGAACGGGAGGTCACGAGAACTCCAACAATCTCTTCGTCACCGTAGACCTGTTATCTGCACATGTCAATGACCAAAACCACAGGGTAGTATGTTTTTCACGGTGTCTTATGAACACCCATGCCTAATGTCAACCCATAAAATCAACAAGTAATAAAAATATGCAATTTTTAGTCTAAATGTAGGTAATCTATCATGAGGAATATCATATGAGATTAGTTCTAATGCAGAAAATCAACATGCAATGCATCCTGCCCTAACATGCATATGGTACCAAACTAATACTATGTGTAATCATAAAGCCAATGCAACCAAAATATCATCAAATCAATAAATACACTGACCTGTATGATTACTCATGTTGCAAATGTCAAATCGAAGGTGGATAGAATCACATTGATGATAAGGTCGGTGGGAGGTAGAGAAATAGGATGCCCACACATGAATGATTATGTGAGAAGAGGTAAGAAAAGGATGTAATCTAGTCCATGAGATTCTCTCTTCTAACCAAAATATAGAGATGTCTATGATTAGGTTTATAAACCTTTGATGGATGGCAATCTCGGACATATTATTTCCATGATGGTCCTTATCATTTATTTCATATTTTATGGCCTCCCCAAGGTTATGATCAGTAGGAAAGGGAGACTGATGAGATGGAGAAACACGCATATGTTGCCCATGATGATCACACTGGAAAGGCGAGATTATAGATTGATCATGATCTTGAAGGAGTACCCAAGGAGAAAAGTATAATCAATGAGGGGCTCATCCTTGACACTATGCTTGGAAGGGGGAAAGGGCTCACTGCCACTTGAGATCATGTGACAGAAGGTGGGGGAATCACTTAATGAAGACTCAAGATGATGACCAATAGGAAAAAGGGAAGATGAAGTATTGCATTCAACGTGATTTTCTTCCCTAACATCATAATCTAAAGCCTCAAGTGATTTGGACATAGGATCATACTTGGGAGAGGTGGGAGCCACATCAATTTGCTTAGTATCAAAGATTATGTCTCTCCTAAAAGGAAAATTGCTCACTTCCAACTGGCCTTGTTTATGCAAGGGAAAACAAAGATTCCCCTTCCCAAGAGTACCAATGGATATGTCATCATAAATAGTGCCCAAGAGAAAGGAAAAACTAATCTCATCCTCATACTCCTTGTCGGTATCGTAAATAGGAGCACAATCAGATTGAGGACCAACAATTTCCCATTTCCCCTTTTCAATGTAGAAATTTCTTTTTTCCCACCCCGGTTTTCAGTTTCGCCTTATTTCTCCTTTTAGTTAAATGCCCTTTCCCATATCCTTACATTCAACAACAGAAAAATAATTTTTGCTGAAAACACAAATTCTGGAAAATTTACAGAATGCTGGAAAATGCAGAAATAAAAATCAGCAAGCTTAAAACAGCCATTCAACACATTTTAACACAGAGATTTTTGGTCAAGGTGACCCTGGAAAAACCCCCTACAACTCTTGGGGAAAACCAGTTTGAGAGCTCCTTCTTATTTCTGAAAAATGCTTTTTACAGTGAGAGAAATATTCAGAAAAATCAGCAAGTAAACTTTTACAACTTATCTCGTTTTATGTGCTTAACCACCGCCTCGGGAAATGTGCAGACAGTAAAACTGAACCAGCAATAAATGCTATGTATTTCCTTGAAAAACGTGCCCAGAAATTACAGCATTAATTTCTGTTGTACGGCCTCCTCTTTTTGCGTGCAAAACAGCAATAAACGCTGTTGTACGGCCTCCTTGGAATGCGTGCAGCTGTATTAAATGCTGTTGTACGGAAATCTGCCTCGATTTTTGTGCCAGCAATCAGCTACAGGCTGTACGGCCTGTCTAGAAAAGCGTGCAGCAAAAAAACAGCAGCTTCTCCCTCGAAATCTGTGCCCAGAAAATGGTACGGCTGCCTTGGAAAACGTGCCACAAGTTGCTGTACGGATTCTGCCTTGGAAATCGTGCCAAATCTGCCTTGAACTGTGTGCAAACTCTGCTGTACGGTCTTGCTGAAATATTGCCTTGGAATGTGTGCCAAGCTGCTGTCTCCTTCTCCTCACTGCTCAGAAATCTCCCTTGCTCTCTTGCTCTCCTTCTCCCAATCTGCTCATGAAAGAATGAATGACCTTTTCCTCCTTTTCCTCCTTTAACCTAACCCTAAGTGACTTTTGGGAAATCCCTAAATCCAATGGCTGAAATAGCTTTAGATCTAGGGCTGAGATTAAATGCTCATTTAAATCTCACTTTCTATTTTTTAATTCACTCCACTTTAATAAAGACCCACTTAGTCATTTATTTTCAAAGTCACTTTCCTTTCTAATTTCACATTGACTTTATTAAAGTCACTTTAAAATTAGACTTTAGTAACTTTATCACTTAAAGTCACTTTTAAATTAGATTTGACTTTATAAAGTCACTTTAGGAGAAAAATTAAATTCTTTTGGACACTTTTCCCTAGGCCAAAGATCAAAGCCTTAGGGAACCACCTGTCCTCCTGTAACCAAATTTCAACACTCCCTCTTACCGAGGAAGGTGTTCCTCACCACACCCATCTTGTCTTTGAAGTAGACATGCTTGCCCCGTGGTAAGGCTTTGGTAAGAATATCTGCAACTTGCTCATCAGTGGGAATATACTCAAGCTTCACAGCTCCTTTCTGAACATAGTCTCTGATGAAGTGATATTTGATCCCGATATGCTTTGACCTGTCATGAAATACTGGATTCTCCGTGAGTTTAATGCAACTCTGATTATCACAATAAATCATTGAAGGTCTCAACGGCTGACCAAATAAGCCAAACAACATCTTGCGAAGCCAGATGGCCTCACAACTAGCTAGACTGGCTGCCATATACTCTGCTTCCGCTGAACTCAATGCTATTGACTGCTGCTTTTGGCTGAACCATGACACCACTGCCGAACCCAACCCAAAACAACACCTTGAAGTGCTCTTCCTATCAGAAGCACAACCTGCCCAATCAGAATCAGTGTAACCTGCCAATCTCACTCCATCCCCCTGCCTGTAGTCCAGACCATAATCCATTGTCCCCTGCAAGTACCGCAAAATGTGTTTTGCAGCCACCCAATGAACCTTCCTAGGCTCACACATAAACTGACTCATCGTGTTGACTGCAAAACAAATATTTGGTCTAGTGTTGACCAAATACATCAAGGAACCAATCAGCTGTCTGTACAATGTGGGATCCACCAACTCGGAATCCGAAGCATGAAGCTTCTTCTAGTTGGTGATCATCGGTGTCGACATGGGTCTACAATCCTCCATGTGGAATCTGCCAAGGATGTCCACAATATACTTCCCCTGTCCCAGAAAGAAATGCCCCTCCTCCTGCCACACCTCCAAACCCAAAAAGTAATGCATCAAGCCGATGTCCTTCATCTCAAACTCCGCCGCAAGATCTCTCTTGCAGTTCTCTATGAGTCTCTCTGCACCCGTAATGACCAATTCATCCACATACAAGACCAGAATGAGAGGCTCCTCTCCTATCACAATATAGTAAAGGTTCGGATCTGCCTCACTCTTTGTGAAACCCATCTCCTACAAGTATGTATCTATCTTGGAGTACCAAGCTCTGGGAGCTTGCTTCAGGCCATAAAGGGCCTTCTTCAGTCTGCACACATGGGACTCCTTCCCATGCACCTCAAAGCCTTGTGGCTGCTCAATGTACACCTCCTCCTGTATGAAGCCATTGAGAAATGCGGTCTTCACATCCATCTGGTGGATCTTCCAACCCATCTCTGCTGCTATTGATATAATGGAGCGAATCGAAGTATATCGAGCCATGGGAGCGAAGGTCTCCTCATAATCTACTCCCTCTACCTGGGAGAACCCTCTAGCCACAAACCTCGCTTTGAATTTCTCAATGCTGCCATCTGCAGCATGCTTTACCTTGTAAAGCCATCTGGAAGTAACCATGGATTTTCCCTCAGGCCTCGGCACCACCTCCCAAACATCATTCTTCATGATAGAAGAATACTCCTCTTGCATGGCCTCTCTCCAGACCTGCTGGCTAGTTGCCTCCTCATAGCTAGAAGGCTCAGAGTCAAGGATGTTGGTAGCCATTGCCATATAGCTACAAAACCTCTCAGGTGGTCTGCTCTCTCTGACCGGCCTCTTAGGCCCAGCAACAGATGTGGCCTCTCTCAAGGTGTCCTAAAGCCACTTGTGCTTCCTCTTCCCTGAGCATACTTCTCCCATTGGAGAATGAAACTCCTCCTCATCATCATCATCAGGAGCCTGAACTCCTGAATGTCTGTCTGTTGTCCTCCTGCCTGCACCTGAACCTGTAGAAGCTGAGGTACCGTGTGAACTGTCCATCAGTGGACTCCCTAGTGAACTGCTCTGTGGACTGCTCTGCATGCTGCCCGAAGCACCACCCCTCTAACTCTGCGAGCCACTGCTCACTGACGGACCTGACATCGTCATAGATGTACCTTCGGATCCTCCTGATCCCTGCCCACTGGATCCCTGTGACTGACTCAGCTGCTGCTGAGGGTCTGGCTGATCCAGATACTCTAACTCCCGTGACCTCCTAAAGGCCCTATCCTCCTCGAACTTCACATCCCGCCTGACAACAACTTTCCTCTATGCAGGAATGTAAATCCGAAAGGCCTTGGAGGTCTCACTGTAGCCCACAAAGATACCCTTCTCTGCGGTGGGCTCTAGTTTGGTCCTCTTCTCCTTGGGTATGTAGGAGTATGTCATGCACCCAAAGATACGAAGATGACCAATATCAGGCTTCTTCCCAGAAAAAGCCTCCTCCGAAGTCATGTGCCCCAAGGCACGATGCGGACTCCTGTTCTGCAAATAAACAGCTGTGTTGCAGGCCTCTGCCCACAAAAACAATGGCAACCCTTGATCATGTAACATGGCTTTGGCAGCCCCTCCGATGGATCTGTTCTTCCTCTCCGCAACCCCGTTCTGCTGGGGGTTGTAAGGAACAATGAACTCCCTCCTAATGCCTGCCTCCGCACAATAGTCAACAAACTCTCCAAGGGTGTACTCTCCCCCATTGTCCGACCTCAGGGACTTGATCTTCCGACCTGTCTGTGTCTCCACAAGAGCTATGAACTCCTGAAACCGCTTGAAGACCTCACTCTTGGTCTTCAAGAAATAAATCCAGGTCCTCCTGGAGTGATCATCAATGAATAAAACATAGTACTCATATCCACTCAAGGAAACATGAGACATCCGACCGCTCACATCGGAATGAATCAAATCAAGTATCCCAATCGCTCTGCTATCACTGCTGGGAAAAGGGGATTTGGCAAACTTGCCCATCGCACATCCTCTGCAAGTATCAAAGTGATCAGTACTGAAATCTGGCACACCTGTAGTGATCTCCCGCAAAGTCCTCAAGGCTCCATGATACATGTGCCCCATCTTGCGGTGCCAAATCTCACACAGCTCAGAACTGCTAGCTCTGCTGTCGGTACTACTGCTCAATGCCAAAAGGGGCTGAAATGCAAACTTGTACACCTTTGCATGGCGTACACCTATCACTCTAGCTGAATCAGCTGGAGCGCCCTTGGGATATATCAGCACCTGTCCTCCCCTGAACAGTATCTCATATCCTCTATCCTCCAAAGCTGAGACAGATATGAGGTTCTTCCTCATCCCTGGCACATAAAGAACATCTGACACCTTCAAGGGAGGTTTGGGTTCCCTATGAAATGTCAGTGTTCCCACACTGACTGCTCTAACAACTCTGTCATCACTGAGTATTACCTCTATATCAGTGCCACTCTCTGAAAGCTCTGAGAAGTATTCACGGACTCCTGTCATATGACGTGAAGCCCCACTGTCCACATACCAGATACCCGAAGATGCTCCGCTAGTCGAGGGAAATGCATGCTCCCTCTGAACCTCTGTGGCAGATAATCCTGCACTAGAGGACTCACACGCAATGAACCCAAACTCCCGGTCAAAGCGATCTGTAAAGTCCTCAACCTCTGTTGATGCTGCCATGCTCTGGTTCTTCCCCTTCTTCTTCTTCTTCTCCGGACACACAACTGCATAGTGTCCCATCTTCTGACAATTCCAACACTTCACCTTGGAATAGTCCTTCTGTGTGTTATTCTGTTTACCTTTACCTTTGCCTTTACCCCCACCATTGCTTGTGGAAGCTTGCTTCTTCCCTTTGCCTTTCTTGCGTCCTTCCAACAGTGCTACATCCTCATCCTGCTCAACTGGCTTGGCTGCCCCAAGCTGACCTTTCCTGATCTCTGTCTGAATGCAATCATCCCAAAACCTCTCCCATGTGGGAAGGGTCTCACATGCACAAACCCCATCAGTAAAGTTCATCCATGAACTGGGGAGGCCATTCACTGCTATCCGCACCAACTCAGTGGGTTGAATGACCTCTCCAATTGCTGCCAACTCATCTCTCACATTAGTAATCTTTGTGAGATATCCAGCTGCACTATCAATCTTACCCATCTTAATGGTTTTCAGCTTCTCCTTCAGGACCATTTTCCGGTTCTCATTGGTACTTTGGTAGAGATTGGACAATGTTGTCCACATCTCATGAGCATTTCTCTTTCCTCTCACATGAGGAATGCAATGGTCTTTGATTCTGTCTAGGATCAGTCTCTTACCCTTGTTGTTCTTTCTATTATATGTTGCCAACTGAACAGCATCAGTAGGCACATTAACAGGCTGTTGTTGGGTATGAACCATGATATCCCAGACTTCTGCCTCCTCAAAGATACTCTGCATTCTCTCCTTCCAAACACTGTAATTGGTATGCCCATCCAACCTATCCTCCACCCTCAGTCCCAAAGACATCCTGCTGTCCTAAAACTAAAAAATAGCACTGCTGTAGTAAAGGTAAAAATTATGTTTGTGAAAAAATCAGCTTGCTGGAATTTTCTGAGTGAAAAATCAGCAGGCTGTATTTTTCTCCTTGCTGTCCCAAACTGCACTTTCAGCACCCAAGCTCTGATACCATGTAGAAATTTCTTGACTTTCCCACCCCGGTTTTCAGTTTCACCTTATTTCTCCTTTTAGTTAAATTCCCTTTCCCATATCCTTACATTCAACAACAGGAAAATAATTTTTTGCTGAAAACACAAATTCTGGAAAATTTACAGAATGCTGGAAAATGCAGAAATAAAAATCAGCAAGCTCAAAACAGCCATTCAACACATTTAAACACTAAGATTTTTTGTCAAGGTGACCTTGGAAAAACCCCCTACAACTCTTGGGGAAAACCAGTTCGAAAGCTCCTTCTTATTTCTGAAAATTGTTTTTTACAGTGAGAGAAATATTCAGAAAAATCAGCAAGTAAACTTTTACAACTTATCTCATTTTCCGTGCTTAACACCGCCTCGGAAAATGTGCAAACAGTAAAACTGAACCAACAATAAATGCTGTATGAATTTCCTTGAAAAACGTGCCCAAAAATTACAACATTAATTTTTGCTGTACGACCTCCTCTTTTTGCATGCAGAACAACATTAAATGCTGCTGTACGGCCTCCTAGGAATGCGTGCAGGCTGTCTTAAATGCTGTGTACGGAAATCTGCCTCAGTTTTTGTGCCAGCAATCAGCTATAGGTTGTACGACCTACCTAGAAATGTGTGCAGAAAAAACAACCTCTCCCTCGAAATCTGTGCCCAGAAAATGGTACGGCTTCCTTGGAAATCATGCCCAAGTCTGCTGTATTGATTCTACCTTGGAAACTGTGTCAAATCTTCCTTTCACTGAGTGCAAACTCTGATGTACGGACTTGCTGAAATACTACCTTGGAATGTGTGCCAAGCTGCTACCTCCTTCTCCTCAGTGCCCAGAAATCTCCCTTGCTCTCTTGCTCTCCTTCTCCCAATCTGCTCATGAAAGAATGAATGACCCTTTCCTCCTTTTCCTCCTTTAACCTAACCCTAAGTGACTTTTGGGGAATCCCTAAATCCAATGGCTGAAATAGATTTAGATCTAGGGCTGAGATTAAATGCTCATTTAAATCTCACTTTCTATTTTTTAATTCACCCCACTTTAATAAAGACCCACTTGGTCATTTATTTCCAAAGTCACTTTTCCTTTCTAATTTTACATTGACTTTATTAAAGTCACTTTAAAATTAGACTTTAGTAACTTTATCACTTAAAGTCACTTTTAAGTTAGATTTGACTTTATAACTTTATAAAGTCACTTTAGGAGAAAAATTAAATTCTTTTGGACACTTTTCTCTAGGCCAAAGATCAAAGCCTTAGAAATACTTGTCCTCAAAGGAAAGAAAATTTCAACGTATGGAAGTAATCTCCAATGTCATCATCCGAGGGGATAATGGGATCACCTTCCTCAAGTTTTTCACGAGAATCATCAGAAGTAATATCCTCGAGAAAGATAAGGTTAGTCTCAACTTCACCTTCCATAGATTCATCCCCCCAAACACGTGTTCTAAAAATCATCGTTTTCATCATGTGGTGTTAAAATTATTCAACTGCAATCAAATTCCACTTTGGACAGCTCATATGATGAAGATAATAATTGCAATAGATTCCTCTTTTCGAGAGAACCAAAATCAACCTAAAGATCAATTGGACACATTGTTGACCACTCTTTGTCAACGACCCCATAGCAGTACACCCATTTTTCGCAAAAGGGATCTATCATGTTCGAGTGTTCGTGTCGTTCAAATTTCATCATTTAGCCTACAATTTTGTAAATGATGTAAACCCATTCTGTGTATCTATAACGTAAATGATCTTAGTAAGACCATCATGTATGTAACAGCCTAGGTAAGCTTAGTATTTTGGTGACGATTTCTATCCTAGGAGGTTTTTCGTCTTCATCGATTCATCTCGTGTCTCTAGACACAAATGATAGGCGTGAGTTTTTCCCTCCAACCTCACCCCAAAGCTAAGGTGGATTTTGTCGTCAAGATATTAATATGAGTCCTTACAAGTTTTTTATCGAGTCTTTGTAAAAGTAACTGAGAATGATCCTAGCTAATTAGCTAGATCATTTTATTATAGATCACGGTTCATTATTTACCCTAGTAGGTCAGCGAAATTGGGTAAATTATTGAGGGTCTATTAATACGGTCTGTGTGTCTCTCTCATAGGTTTAATGTATTAATATTATGTAAAGAGGGTTGGAAAATAATTAATCCCCCTCATGAGTCAATTAATTAAATTTTTTAGCCAAATTAAATTAAAAATCCTAAGCCAAAATTTAATTAATTTTATGTCCTAGATAAATTTAAATTCTTCAAAGGCAAAATTCGTGGGTCCTTCAAAAATAAATTTTTAAAGGTCTCGGAAATTAAGGAATATTGAAAATTTTGGGAAATTTTGGACCCTTGGGCCTTGGTAGTTAAGTCAAAGTCAATTTTTTGAGGTAATTAACTCCAAATTATTATTTTTCAGTTAATTAAAAAGGAATTAAATGAAAATTTCGAAATTCCTCAAAAAAAAAAATTTCGACGAACGAGATTAAAAGATAATCAAATCCTTTTTTGACGGTCGAGATTACTTTGACGGGCATCAACCGAAATAGCCGTTGGAGATTTTACCTATAAATTAGAGGTCAATGTCAATCTTTCCTTTCATCCGATCTCTTGATCGTGTACTAGCTCTTGAAGCTCTCCTGTAATACTTTCTAGAATAATACAAACGAAGTCTTTGGGGTTTTACTTGATGGTCGTGTTCCTCTTCGGCATTTTATGGTAAACTTGTTCTTTATATTCTGGTGGTAATTATTTCAATGAATTGTTGATTAATAGCTCTTGTAGAGTAATCTATTGCACAAGTATCTTGCTTAGGTTACTGGATTTAGGGTAAGAATTTTAATTGGATTGAGTTAGCAGGTATCTCTAACTCTCGAAAATTTCATTTTTATCTTATTTCTCTATTGATTTAACAATTTAACTTTAAGTGTGCAAAAATCTCTTGCACTTATAATTGGGCGTTTAGGGAAGTCCTCGGTTGGACCAGCTAACTCCCAAGGAGATAAGATTTGAAGAGCCCTCCGAATCTAATTTCCCAAGCTTATCTTAAGTTCTCTTTTTGCAGGGTTTTCTAGAGCTTGTGCCTAAATACAAAAATTTTATCTTAACTTTTATTGAATTTAAGTTAGAACTGGCTCGTAAGAGCCTTCGATCTTCATAAATGGGAGCGAAGTCAGACTTACACTCCTCATATTTGACAGATCTGCAACTCTTGTGCATAAATCTGTAGATGTATTATATAGATCTGTAACTTATTTGTATAGATCTGTAATTTACTTGTGTAGATCTGAAGTTTTGTAACATCATTTTGAATTCTAACATTTGGGTCTTTTAGGATTTTCTCTATTTTTGTACATATTGGGTATTGGATTTTTCTCTTTTCATTTGTGCAGGAATAGATCTGAAAAATCAACCAAGGAAATCTTCAGATATGAACCAAATCTAGACCCTGGAGGGCAAAATCTAGGCTCAATATTTGTTTGCAGGTGAGATAAAGTGGAAGAAGAGCTAGATCTAGGCCCTTGAGAGTAAGATTTAGTCTCTAGAAAATTTTGTAGGGTCAGCCAGTGAAAATTTTGCAGGAATTTCAGATTTAAAAAATTGGCATTGGAGACCTCAAAAACCCTAGACGTATAGGTTTTTGAGGCTATTTTTGTAGGATTTTGGTCTCCAAAATTCTAATTTTCAAGCGGCAACATTATCTCATAATTTCAACGATTTTCAAAGGTGGGATCTTCAAAGCCTTGGGCTAAGGGTTTGATCTCTAAACTCTTATTTTCTGCAAATTTTATTATAACAAGCAAATCACAAATAATTAGGCCCTAAAAACACATTTTATATGGTCAAAATTGTTTAGAATTGCAAAATCTTCATTTTCAAAGTTTTTGGCCACTTGGGCATCTTTAATTTTGCCTAGATCTGACTTTGAAATTTGCTGGAAATTAATGCATAACTGTGAAAAATCATATCTGAACATTTCTGATGCATATCCTAAATAAGGTCTAAAAAATTTGAATTTTCAGTTTTTTAGCAAAAATTACTATTTTTAGACATTGTGGATATCATCTTCAGTATTTTCAGTTTGTTGATCTATTATCGATTTATTGTTGTTATAAATTTATAAGTTCCGAAAATTACTAAATTAAACTCTTTTAAAGCCCTAAAATTGAAATTTCAAGTTTTAATACATTTTTTGCTATTTTTTGAAGTATTTGGCAGTTATTTTTGGCAGTTTTATGTTGTTGATCTGTCACTGTTTCACTGCTGAAATAAAAATATCAAATCTGAAGTTTCTCTTAATCAAGCCCTAAAAATTGATTTTTCTTCAAGTTCAATAATTTTTACTATTTTTAGTCATTTGGGCATTAGTGCCGGTATCGTTTATTTGCTGATCTATGGTTTAAATTACTGCTGTAATTAATACTTCAGATCTAAAATATTGCTGAAGAATATATCCTAAATTTGACTATAGGAGAAAAATAATAATTTTTATTGGATTTGCATTATTTTCTATGTTGCAGGAAACGTGGGTCCCACCCCCGTTTCACCCAAAAAACGAAACAGAAACGCGTTTCTACGTACCATACAACCTAGAAACGCGGGGAGGTCGCATTTCGTATCATTTCCCGTTTCGGAAACTCGTTTCCGTTCCCCATTTTGTGCAACTTAAATTATTTTAGAATATCGTTTAATCCATAAATAACTTGATGAAATGTTTATTTAGCATCAAAATTTCATGGTATTTCTTGATGATTAATTATTGAGATTTAAGTGCAAATTAATTTCATATGTTTCAGCTGAGTTTGATGGGATTTCAAATGTTTGCTATCGATTAAAATCACTTATTGTTTAATTAAATTTTGTTTCATTTGTTTGAATTATTGGATCTATATTGAATGTTTAAGTTTGGGAAATCTTTTCAAGTAATTGTGTCCGATATTTTTCAGAGCCATATTGTGGAACTTTTAATTGAGTAAATTTTGGCATCTTCATAATTGGCACTCTCGCTCAAGTACTTGGTGGTTAGATCAGATTATTCGTAATCTAAGTGCTTTAGGCTTTTAACATCACCTCTCATCTTCAAAGCTTGTTTCATCTCGCTCCTTCTTCAAATCATTTTCCTTGCATTCTGCATTCTAAGTTAGCATTGCATATAGGATAGTTATTCATCCAAGCAGTAGTTTCTCACAAGTATTTGGTTGTAATTTCCTTAGCAAGATAGTTGACTCCATAAGGTACTGGTATCAATCATCAAATTTAGTCGAATCATTTAATCTTGTTATATCTTTTACAAGTATTTGGTCATTTAACTGTGTCTCCCGAACTGGTTGGTTCCCAACTAGTTCTCCTTCATTCTATTTCCATAGGGTCTACCCCCCTTAGTCTGCGATAAGGAGACAGCTTAAACAAAGAGATTGGGGATCAGGGTGACAGCCCCCGATCTGAGCCGTTGTCGCGGTGCCTAGACATTCTGTGTGACAACAATAATAGATTCCTCTTTTCGAGAGGACCAAAATCGACCTAAAGATCACCCTATTTAGTTAAGTGGAAGTTAAAATTTTGAATTATTTTATTCATTAATGTATAATGGAATGGGTCAGTCTAAGCAAATGTGGAATTGGTTAAGTCGGCCTTAACCCCAAGTGGACCCACATGGAAGCCTATAAATAGAAGAGACCTCAAGTTCAATTGGACACATTGATTAATCTCTCTTTTTCTCTTGTATTTTGTCTTGGCTCGCACAGGTTTGACGGAAGGAGTTCATGCAGAGGTCCGAAATCACAGGTCTAAAGCTCGCACAAAATTTAGGGTTTTTGTTTTGGCCACAGGCACAGAACTGGTGGATTCGGGCTCTAGCCGCAAGCTTGCTATGGGCATGGTAGCGGCTAGAAACCTAAAACCGCGGGCACAATGTGTTATGGGCGCAGCTAGGGCTTCAGAGTTAGATCGGACTGTGCTCACCCATAGCCGCAGGCACAGAGTGCTATGGTAGTGGCCAGGGACCCATAGTCGCAGGCACAAAGGCTCAAGGGTGTGGCTAGGGCCTCAGAAGGCAAATCGGGTTGCGCTCTTCCATAGCCGTAGGGACAGAGGCTCAAGGGTGCGGCTAAGGCCTCAGAAAGCAGATCGATCCCTCAAAGAAGAAACTACAATCCTCCAAAGTTTCCGCTTAGTGACAGCAGTGTTCTACGATATGCTACAGGCAGTGACAGTATATTACAGTTCTCAGAATTAAAATCCTTCAGTAGAAGTATGGTTAAGGTTATATTATGGATGTGCTAGTTGTTTTATTGCATTATGAAGATATGGATCAATGGATCATTGTACTCTTGTTTGCTGAATCATCTGATGACAATCTAAGAAGAAGAATTTGCAAGGGTTTTCCCCATAGTGGTTTTTACCCTGGTCTCGGACCAATCCTGGTGTCTATATGTGTGCATGTTGTTCTTCCTATGTTTCTTTATGTTCCGTTGCATAGATGATGATGATGTTATTATTCTTTCTACATAGTTGCATATGTTGATGAGTAATAGTGTAAATCTGAATAATGATATAATGATATGGAGTGAACTTAATGTACCTTATGAAAAATTAACATGGTATCAGAGCTGGGCTGAAGAAAATCCATGGAGATCACCCCCATGGAGACACTTTTGATGGAAGCAAGAAGAAGATGGTAGAGACCTAAAAGAATTCTAAGGTATGAATAAAACCCTAGGAAGTTAGTGCATGAAGATTTGATGGTTAGGGTTTGAGAGAAACCTCAGTTTATGGAAAAGACTTGATATTTGATGTATGAAACCCTAGCATGGTTTATGTGAAGATGCTCAAGCACTTAGGATTGATTTGATGAAGCCCTATATGACATGGTTGTTGATAAAATTGATTGAAGACAACATTCTTATGTGGACTATGGATAGTGAAGGCTCTTGAAGACTGGTTCAAGAGGGAGAGGATCACCTCTCATTGAAGATAAGTACTCCTTGAATCTTGATGTTTCTTTGTGTCTTTACTCTTGTTTAGACTTATGGATCTGATTATTGTGATTATTGTTTTAATCATTGCTTATACTTCCTGTATGTATATTTGAAGTATATGGATGTATCTAACCTCCCTGATGAGATGTGATAAATGGATCCTTCTTGAGGATCATTTGAGATGCAGGAGAGAAAAGCTAGATCTAGAAAAGGTAAAGAGACACTTGATGAAAAGGTGACAAGCACTACAAGTTGCCTATGTGAAGGTGCATAGGTATCTGGTTACTACAAGGTATGCATTGCACGTTGTATTTCAACAGTAACATTGATGGCTAGGTTAGCCCTATGATATGTTGAGAATGTCTCCTTCACAAATGGTACATGCATGCATATGAAAGTGATTTACATTTATGTTTCCTATTATGAAATGGTGCTCCTGGTATTGAACATTTTGATCATGATGATCTTCTTGATTCTATGAGGCTACTTATTGTTGATCTTGGATAAAATGGTATACTTGATGTATGGCTAACATCTATCTCTTGGATATTTTGAACAAGGCTAGCACCTTGACTCTAGTAGATGATACTATTGATGATGGATTTCACATAAAAGGTTAGATCATTAATTCCTTTACATTATATGATTGACAATGCTTGTGATAAGCATGATGAAAGCTCATGGAAGGAGAGATTGACACTCTTTGGTAAATGTTTATTGAATTACCTAATTCAATCCCATTGATCATGATAAGCATGGTAACCTTGATGATAGAGATATATCTATGAGATTGATGTTCTAGATCTCTTACTACCTGTGGTCATGTATTGATGGCATATGGTGAAACTGAATTCCCTAACTTGATGGATTGACTTGATAGAAAATGTTATTGTGTTCATAATCTTTGAGATATGACACCTGTTGGAACGGGGTCTCCTACAAAGCTGTGAATCTGGTCCATTTTGTATATTTTTTATTATATTTAGTCTAACGCAGGGGTTTTGGGGTGGGTCAAAGCCCCTAATGCATTGTAAGCAAGTCAAGGATAGACCAAGAATCCACAAACCATGGTTTGCGGACCATGGGATGCATAGGCTAAAGTAGTATAAATAGTTGAACCTTTTTGAGTCGATAGGTAGAGAATGAATAGAGCTTGAAACGAAGTATGAATTGCTAGATCTGGGTTGGGTTGTTTTGGGTTAGGACTCCTGCTGGCTATGTGCGTGAAGATCCTCTGTCCTGCTGTGTGCGGACCCTGCTGGTTGTGTGCGCAGGTGGTATTTGGGGAATGTATGAAGATTTTGATATATAATATATGCGAAGTATTGTTGAACCTTCTGTTGTTATCTAGATATGTTTTGTTATGATTAATGCAAACTAAGATTATTTGATTAAGCTGCGAACTTGTTTGTTTTATCTCTGTGATATGAACGTCTTTGCATTTAGTATATTATTGTGATAAGACTGAAACTGCACTTGTTGATTACATCTCTGTTAATGGACGCAAACTGTCTGTGTTGACGATACTGGCTGCGATTAAGTTGTTTTATGGTTATACTTGATGCGCACGTGGGTGCGAGCCTGCTAGAACGGATATGATAAGAACTATAGGCTGGTTATGTCTGGAACCCTGTGAATCACCCTTCTGCGGTATACGATCTGGTAATTGTGAAGTCGAATGCAGCTCTGCTTGACCTACCTACCCTCTCCCAGGGTGCGGAAACCTGGTTCCAGCACCCTCCCATACTACTTCGGGTGAGACTTTGGCCTACGCAAGCAGGTCACTGCCGAAAGGGCCAGTAGTATAGGGGTTTGTTGGCAAACCTTCACCTCCAAACTTGGGTCAGGACCCCTCGAGCCAACAATACCACATCCGTCCGCTGCCCTAATCTTTCAAGTCTAACCCTTTATGAAAGATTGAAGACATAATGTTGATGATCATGATAGATATGTGTTTATGATCTAACAGATCTGTTGTCACATGACTCTAGTAAAGACAGGTTCATGACATGAATGAAGATAAAATTATATGTTCTATTGAAGTATGATTTGTGGGTATCTGACATTGTTGATCTATAGCAAAGGTTTGAGCCTCACTCTCACAAAGGAAGGCCCATAGGTGTGATTATGCACATTGGACATGTTGACCACTGTAGTGGCACCTGATGATAATGAGAAGACTCCATGCCCAAGGATGAACTAGGAGACATTTGTACCATCAGATATCAACAGAAATCATCAGTTCAACAGAGTTTTTAAACTCTACTTCTACTTCTTATCATTTTCTCTTGTACCCAAATTCCACGCCCTACGGGGAATTGTAATAAGTGATGCTAGTAATGATGAGTTTTGAGTCAGTATTGAGTCTGTAACAGGCCTAGGTAGCCTGGGACCTTGCCAACAAGTGAGTATTACTCTGGGAGGTTTTTTTTACTTGGTTAATTATCATCTCCCTACTAGGAGTTAATAATTAATTGAGTTTTTCCTTCAATTTTACCCCAAAGCCGGAGTACGGCTTGATGGTGAGGCCTTGGGTGACTCCTAGTGTCTAGAGTCAATGTATATTACCATACTAGATCACACAAAAAATTTCGTGAAATTTGGTTAGGTCTAGGTAGTGATTTTTTAATTTTTTAGATTTCCCGCAAGTCGAAAATTGCAATAAAAATTGTAATTGAATTGTAATAAGTGTTGTTTAGAGAAGTTGTATGGGGTATGAGTAATCAAAATTACATCTCTCACGCTCAACTTTCTACTATGACACACTTTGAGGGGTTAAAAATGTGTTTTGAACCCTCAAAACCCACTTTTCCTAAGTTTAGTGGGAAATCTGGCAATTAATTAAGCCAGAAATTAAATAAATGGAGAAAAATAAATATCCACACATGCTAAATGAGGTGGAAATGAGGTGGAAAATTATGGAGAAGTTAAAGTGAAGTCCCAAGGTGATATGGACTCCTAAAATCAAGGAAAATAAATGTGCTCAAATAAAATTGAATTTCCGGCATTAAATGAGAGTTGCTTACTTGGAAATTCGAATTTGTGAAGTTAGTGCATATTTGGGAGGATTTGGGAGAATATTTGGTGGAGATTTTTGTGGGAAAATGTCCCCACATGGGTTACCAACCATATACACATGTCATTCCATCATAAAATTCAAATTTGGCACATAAGGGAAGAAGAAAATGATGTCCACTTGCCAGAATTCGATTTTTACACTTGGCATTGGAGCTCCACTTACCAAATTCGAATTTGCCTTGAGATCTCCTCCCTCTCACCACTTGGCATATGGTTCTTCATTGGGATTTGCTCCCAACTTTCTATATAATGGAGCCATGGGCTCTCATATTGTAATCATTGTTTACTAGCTATTGTGCTTGCGGAAGCGCTACTGCCTTGTACACTTTTAGAAATATCAATAAAGACTTTGGGGTTTCATTCATGAGGTGTTCCTCCTTTTGGAGTGTGATGAATTGTTGATCATTGGTATAATTCATTTTACTCATGCTTTGATCTAATTTGTTTTCATATGCTCTTGTAGATTTGTTAATGTACAGCTATCTTACATTGACATTTGATTTAGGATTATGCTCTAGGTATAGAATGCTCTAGTTGGTTTCAAATAAATCTCTAGAGTTTCTTATCATTTTTTATTGCTAGATATATGTGGAACTAATTCTTGATTGAAGTTTTGTAGAGTGTAAGATCTCTATTCTATATTTTCAATAAAACACTTATATGATCTTTATATTTAAGCAGAAAATAATTGCAAGAGGATTTAAACTTAAACTCTAATAACAGATTCACGGTTTCAGAATATTCCTAAGTTCACAAACCCACTAACCAGCTGATGCTAAGACATGATAAGTAACTGATGCTCAGAGAAATACCTGGAAACGGTGAGCTGCAAACCAGGGTTTAATCAATGATTGTTGGATGAACTTTTCAAGCTGATAACTGCTGGAACCGTGATCCTCCTCTCCATCTTATAGGACAGATTACAGAACCAAAATGTTCCTCCCAGCCAATTTAGGATTTAATCCCAAATCCAGAGGATGCCTCCTCTGCCCCCGTGCTCAGAATCCCGAGAACAGTGAGTCTCCCTCCCACAGTTGATAAATTTCACCACAACAGCCTTCTCCATTCCCTCACAACAGCGTTTCTCCCCTTTCATCTAAGAACAAAAGACCCCCTCCTCCTTCATGTCTTCTTGTTTAAATAACAAGCTGCCCCACTGCCACAACACCATCCAGCTAACATCCCACCGCCACAACTCCATCGAGATAAGACGTCCATAAATGTAGAAATGAATGTTTTCAAAGAGGTGTCATTCGAATGATATGGTTTGCATTAATGAGATGTCCTTTGAATGTAATATGATAAGGTTGTATTAATGAGATGTAATTCGAATATAAAATGATAAGGTTGTATTAAAGAGCTGTCATTCAAATGTAAGAGGATAAGGTTTGTATTAGTTCGAATATATTTAATCATGGTGATTTGAATGTTTAATGAATTATTCTAATTATTCCTTAAAGTTAGTTTTTTTTTTTTCTTTATGTTTGTATATTATATTTAACTATTAATTAAATATTAGGAAGTAGGAACTTAGGGTGTGGGTTGTTACATAGAGGGAACATCTTGTTGGGATCAAAGAATCAAGTGTTGGAAAAAGTCTTTGGAGAGACCAACCCACTCTTGATACATTCTCAAAGGAGCTCTCATTTGTTCTTTGAACCTTCATAGTCTTATCTTACAAAGTGGTTTTGCAGGGGTTTTGAGACATAGCTTGTATACAAGCCGAATACTTCTAAATTTGAATATCTTTTAAAACATTATACTTCATTGCTTTCATTTGCTATCTAAGAGCTTGAAGATGACTAAGCAAAGAGGAGAGTTTACTCGAACTCTTTGGCTTAGCCCTTTGTAAATTGTTGTGCAATATTTTGTAATTTTATCTATCTAATATTTGATTGGTTTTGTAACCCTCTTTCGAATTTTTTCTTGTGATAGCTTGAGTGGACAACTACAAGAAATTACTAACAAGTTGTTGCAGGACCTTTGGGCTGAATTTCAAATGAGGAAGATAACCCTCTCTTCTTTGGTTGTGGGCATAGAAGAGGCTTAGCTTCTCTTCTCCTATTGTAAAGTCTGAATTTATTTTGAGTTCTTAGAAATTCTCACTGAGGAAAAGTCTATGGTCTCAATTTTTATTTGTAAAGACTTTCCTTGGTTTAGAAAAGGCCTCATGGTCATTTCATTCTTGTAAAATTAATAAAAATTTCTGTTTTTGTTGTGGGAGCGTGGGTTTTACCCATTGGCATCCCTATCTCTCCATTTCAAAGAAGAGAATTTGTAGATGGATTGACTTAGTGGTTTTGACATTTCCATTTTCTTTCACATCACATATGCATGCTCTAATTGGGAAGTAACATAAATCGCATAGTCCTTTAATTTCTTAATTTTCAATCTCATTTGCCATCACTTACTTATGTTTTGTGATCTATTTCTCATTTGGATAAGTTTCACAATATACTACAAGTAAAAAAGCATAGCACTTTCAATTTATGGCAACTTGAGTTATTGTTCTAACTATGAAGCATATTTAATTGAATCATCTCCATCTTTTACATAGCATTTGCAAACTCACTTTCATATCATTTAGGCATTTCACTTTTCATACTAGACTTGCATCTCTAAAATTTACCTCCAACTTAAGTTGGTTGAATAGACATTTTAGGGACCCTCTACCTCTATGGACTCCTCACTGTGAGATCCAAATATTTGGGTGAGGGTGAGGTCTGAGGATTAGAGTTCAATTGTAACCTTGCTTTAGAACTAATTAATAAAATAAACCAAGAGCACTATCTCATCACATTTACTTGCAAAGTTCCCAAATTTTTTGCTATCTTGATGGTTTAAAGATTCACATGCAAATATTATCTCAAGAAGCACTTTGAATGCAAGCATTTTAATTCCTTAAATTTTGCAACAAGTTTAATTCTATGGTACTTGGAAATTTGCTTCTACATACAACTTCATTGCATGTTGTCATTTTAATGATCATTATGCTTATGGATGATTGATATATCTCGTTTATATCTCGTTTCATTGGCAAATACCCTTATTTGGTGTTGCAAATTTAATTGCATATTGTGATCTTGGTCTAACACTTCCTTTGTGGGATTATTGTCATTATATCTTGAATTTCATTTTTGAGCAAGCATTTGTTATCTACTTTAAAGCACTGGTCTATATTTTGAACACGTCATAGAATATTGCTCATATACTTATATGCTTGTTTACATATTGGAAATCAAGTCATCTTTGATAAGTAATTCCTTCTAATCAATTCTCCTAGAAATCTCACATCTTTAACTTAGTTTTCCTTTAGGGACAACCCCCCTTAGCTAACCTAGGAGATAGCTTAAACGGAGAGAGTTGGGAATAGGTGACAGCCTCTTCTCTGAGTTCCTTGCCACCAACCACACCGTGGGGGTGAAGGCTTTTCCCACTAACATAGTTAGAGTGGCCCGACAGCGATAGCAGGCTAAAACTAAAGTCTGTGCAGCTTGATCCTATACACTGATCAAGGATCTTTGAGGTCCTGCCAGTGTGGCCCGATTCCAGACATTGGGTTAAATTGTTGATCACGGAAAAATGAAGGATTGTGCATGAAATCATATGGTCACCTGGAAGATGTCAGTTCTGCAGATGTGTTGCAGATATCAGTAAGATCTATTAGCAGGAAAAGTTCGTATGTTTGAACCGAACTTGTGTTTGCAAGTGACCGATACATTCATATGAATATGTCATTATGTTTGAAGTTTGTGCTACAAAAGTTTGACATGATTTAGCTGATTGATATAGATGAGTTGTGTTTGGAATTTTGACATGATGCTTAACAATGACTTAGAATTTGAATTGTTGATTGAGACATGTCTTTAGATTATAGATCTCTCTATGATAACAAATTTGGACTTGACCTGGTGACTTATGATTTAATCTGATGATTGTTGATTTTCCCTAATGTCAATGCTATGTGGGCATAGTGACCTTCAATGTCTTAAGTGAGTATTTGGAATTATGGTTTTGTATTGGTCTCCTTGTTCCTAACACAACGGTTGTTGTGATTCAGTATGAAGATGGAACTTGCATGACTTAACTTTGACGTATGTATTTGTTGAGATTTTAGGGTAGCATCGGGTGTGCTTCAACTCCGAAATTTTGTGGAGGGGCTAGAACCATAGTATTAAAAACTGGACGGCTTGAACCAGAAATCGGTCAAACCCGCTGGTTCATTAGCTGACCAAGTCAAACCGGTAGAAAAACCGGGTTCAACCCTCCTCTTCGCCAAAAAAACCGGTCCAACCGGTGCTAACCGACCGGATTAGGATGGAACCGATCGGTTTATGGTCAAACCGGCCAGTTCCATCCTAAACCGGCCAGTTCATTGCCAGGCCAAATATGGACCCCACATAATGCAATTTTTTTAGTTTTGGAGCTTTTTTGAGGAAAATTTAGGGTTGTTTTCCTCCAAAATATCCCCTTCAAGAAAAGCATGCCTACCCCCTCATTTTCCTGACACATGTTGTTGGCAATTAATGGTAATGTTAAATTCTTAAAGCAAAAGTGACATTTCCTTTATTTTTCATTTTCATCCTTTTACTTAAATTTTTAACATTACCATGAAATGACTCAGGATGTTTAAGAGTGGTTTCGTCCTCATTGGATTTCATATGGAGAAACTAGAATTTTAGATTTCACTCAAAATTCAGCAGACTTAATGGTTTTCAGGGTTTCATGGTTTGGGAGTTTGCAATGTTTCCATTTGTTTCTATCATGTGTAAGGGTACAAGATTGGCATTTGATCAAGAGCATGAAGTCATTTAAGAACCTTGATGTTGGTGGCATTGATTGTTGAACTTTGTTGATGTTGGTGGTATTGATTGTTGAACTCCCCTACTGTGGCCTTAACAAGAATTTACCCTTCATTAAAAGGAAAACAACTGGTTAGGCATGCTAATCTTTTTCTACCGCATTTTAAGGTTGAAGAGATGAACCCTTCACTCAAACCAAAATCACTGGTTAGGCATGTTAAACTTTTTCAATTTCTATCATGTTATAAGGTTGAGCAATCCAAGTCTGAAGACTTTGAGCTAGATGATGTTTATGTATCTCTTGTTGATGATCCCATTTCTAGTAGCAATGAATCAATGATGAGTTTCATGAGAGACCATGTTGCTCAGTGATTTGTAGTTTTGATGTCTATTTTTGCTACTACTACTACTACTACTAGGGTTGGCAGAGGGTTTAGAATCCATAAACTGGAAAGCCATGTGTTGTAGCTCCTGTGAGTGATCCTGTCTAGTAGTGGTGATGATTTTGATCATGATGAGGAGTGATCATGTTGTTGATCACTAATATGTAGTCTTGTATTAGGCCAGCTAGCTCTTGCTTGTAGCATTGTTTTTGGACTTTACTGGTGCATTTGGAGCCTCATTGCTTGTCTATTTTTAGTGATATGTATTGCACACTCGATGCCATTTTGATATATTCACCTTTACATGGTATATAAATGAGCAGGCTTTGCATATTTTGTCTCTATTGGCTTGGAATCATGGTTGCAAATCTTAAGCAGTTTTTTAATAAATCTTATTCATTGTCATTTTTTAACAGTTCAACTAGACTTTGACAGTGCAGGTTCAATGAGTTCAGGTCAAATTCTTAG
>JAXQQM020063009.1:0-55972 GCA_034641835.2 Pinus albicaulis | reverse complement strand
GTCATTATAAATCGTGTACTGGTTGTTTTGTGTGTTCGTTGTTGCTCCTAGAGACAGCCTTGAGTTGCCAAAGACCAGTGCCTAGGACATCTTAACCAGTAAAGAGTATAATGTATATCTCGGACTCATTATCAGCTTAGGACTCTTTACTCATTCAACTTGTGCAAAGAGTTATCATATGAATGGGACCAAACTACTTTGAGATTCAGCAAGATATAAAGATACTACAAAGGCAAGAAGGGAATCTTCAATAGATGTATACTTCAGACAACTTAGAGACAGCTTTCATCAAGGAGGGCCAGTTCTTCAATGGTATATAGGTATTTTTACTAAAAGGTGTTTGCTGCACAGAAAGTGAGAGGAGAGTACTAATTACCGATGGAATGATACTCGGAAAACATATTTCAACATCATATGGGCTTAAAAACTAAGAATCCATACATGTTAATCAATTCTGGAAGAACATCATCCCATGATATTTAATACAGAGGAAATAAGAATGAAGTGTTAGGCGGAACGACACATTACACATGGGCCATATTTAAAACGACATAGACCAGTCAAGTATGAGTACCAAACATCGATAAATTCATACCCAAACTGGCGAGTCACTCGCATTCCAAAGCATAATATAAAGAAATTGGAGACAGTGAAGTAAACAATGAGACAATATTACGAAGAAAGAATCACACAGACCATATAACATCAAGACTAGAATCCTCGCGTATGAGTAGAATTTCTCTTCGCTGAGACCCCATGGGCTCTGTGTATTTGTATTGATAATTCCACAACGAGCATACAAAATTATTTACACTCTGAGTTTCTTCAGAAAATTTGGAACCTGTTTTTCTCATTCGATCTTCCTTATATAGACCTCTTCCTATCTCAGCGAGAAGATACTTTCGAGAAAATATCTTCTTCGCATGACCAAAATCTGTCAAATTTTCGTACGAATAAAAAAGGCTATTGCGAGGAACAAAGGCCTCTCATCATGGACAGTCAGGCACTCGGCCGTTTTTAAAACAGAAAATTAAACAATAGGCTGGTAAAAGGTAAAATGCTGGAGTGGAGCATGAAGCCCACTTGAGACTTAAAAGTAACTAATTCAGTAAAATGTAAAAAGGCCACTGAGGCCGAATCATGAGTTGACGATTCTTCACAGGTGTGGAAGGATCGAGGCAGTTATTGATGCTGGTGGTGGGACGTTCGCTGATGAGCTGGAAATCTGTTTGGCGAGCTGAGTGCATCTTTACCAGCTGTCAGCTGGAGGGTATTGTTTTCTGTGCTGGGTACCCTCTGCCTTCTAACATTTGAATTAAGGCTCGAGACATTGAATGCTGATTGCCAAATCTCTCTATCTTTCACTGATATTTTTTATCCTTTCCATTAACTCTCCACCTGCTCGATATTGTGCATCTGAATAATTTCTGGAGGGTTCGGAAAATTTTTACTCTGCTTTTTTTTTTTTTAATGGAAGTCTTATCGGCATATCTTCCTGAATCTTTGCTTCATAATTCTGTCTCATATAAACGGTCCTTTGGATTGTACTCAACTTCTGTAATGGAGGCTGGGAAATATGGCAATTTTCCGCCGCTGTATCCCTGCAAAAATCCACAAATTCGTTAAGAAAACCATGCATACGGGGGTGATTATGGAGGACGGGAGAACAATGGCGCGGCGGTGGTGGGACCCGGCCAGAGGCAGAAATGCATATAAAACGTCAGAATTTTATGCAAAATGCAACTTTGGACTATGGAGGAAATACACGGGAAAAGCAGTGAAATGTGATGGAATGGACGAAATGAAAGGCCGTACGAGGCGAGGCCCAATACGGAAATCACAAATCGCAAAGGCAGAAAGCACGACGGCAGAAAGTGGCATGAATGCGATTTGCGATGGATGCGATTTGCGACGGATCGCAAATCCCAAAGGCGGAAAGTGCAATGGCGGACAGTGGCGCCAAACAGAAATCTGCGCTTGCGATGTTGCGATGGGGCAATCGAAGGGAAATGCGATGGGCGATCGCATCGCAAATATTTGCGATGGATCAATCGAATACATATAATGAAACTGCGATATGCGATAAGTGCGATCTGCGATGAGCGCCTTAAGGGGCAGCGCTCGGTCACATCGCTCGTTTACAAGGGGACAATAGCTAAAGGGGCTAGGGCCTTAATATAATGTTCGAAGTGGGTTTTGGCCCAAAAAAAAAAGTGGGGGGAAGGGGAAAAACGGGGAGTTTTGTAGAGATACCAGGGGTAAGAAGAGGCCTTTGAAGCATGTATTTTTAGGGATCGGTGAGGCTTGTTGACTCCAGAAAAGCAGAGGGAGAGGGATTAAAGAGCAGGGAATCATGAAAGGCTTCAAGGATGATGACTTTTTAGGAGGAATCCATTCTTTGAAAGCTTAAAGACAGCTTGACCCTTTGTTTTCTTGCCAAAAATTAGTAAGGGGCTAAGATGATCAACATTGGCTCCACCTAGGGACGGCACGTTCATCCTTGGGCGTGTCGAGAACTCGCAGACCACCTGATCATCTTTTATGAAGACTCCGTTCTTCAGCACTTCTACTTCTATCCTTATTACTCCATGAGACCAAATTAAACTGCTGGTCTCATATTTTTCTCTACCTAAACTACATCTGCTAGGATTAAACTGTCTAGCAGATTTCTTCACTACACTCTAAGACAAAAATTGAAAAACAGTCAAGCCAGGATTAGACTGTCTAGCTTGCTGGACTTTGCAGCAATTGAAACAACTAACTGCATGCTCACAGACTGAGCTTTATTGAGCTTTTCCTACCTACCCTACTCTAACTGGAATATTTACAGACTAGCTCACAAACAATGTCTTCCAATGCAACCAGTCCATCAAGTGATCCCATGACTGGTCCTTCTTGCCCAACTCCTTGAGCAAGCTGGATAAGTAGGGCATCTCCCACTCTTTTTGTTCCATAATAACATCTTTGAAAAATTTTATTTCCATTTGCAACATGCTGCTCAAAAAGACCCTTGATCCTTCTTCAAATGTTTCCAGGAAATGTACATAAGGATCATGAAATGATACCTGGTTATGAATATCTGGCAGGCAGGCTTCAACCAGGATTTTATCTTCTTCCACTGGATGGAGAAGAAAACTCTCTTGAGAAATAATGTCTCCTTCGTCTTCTGAACTGGAGGACTCATCGTATATAGCAACTGATTCCTCTCAGAGCTCTAGTATATTCTGCTCTGCTGTGCTGAGCTCCGTGAAAATATATATGTATCCTTGAGCAAGGGCTTGTACCTTTGCTTCCTCTTTTTCAAGAGAAGGCTCGCTATTTTCATCTTGCTCAAGAATCTCTTCTTTGCTCTCTTCCTCATCCTCTAAAAAGGAAGGCTGCTAGTTTCCAGTCTCATTGATGATATGTGGTAAAGCAGAATGAAGATTCAAAGAATCTTCATCTGCTATTATACTGACGTAGCTCTCCCCATCAGTGTCGTAAATAGGTTGGCTCGACCAAGTCAACCATCCTGGACGCTCAGCAGGTCTTTCTTCGTCCTGATCCTCAGAGGAGCTTTCTGGATCTGTATCATCAAACTCAGGAGATGAATGAGAAGGAGCGTGTGTTCTATAAAAGTTTTCTGAGGTGGACTTCTGATTTAACGTCTGATCAATATCCTCTTCTGTCAAAAGAGGGGTTTCCCTCTCGTCATGGACAGAAGAACAATAGTCCTCTTTCTCTTGTGTTAGCTGATTTGGAGGCGGGGTGTTTACTTGAGCCTCTTCTTCCCCATCAGATTCTGCCTCTTCTATGTGGTCTCTTGTTTCCTCAAGGCAATGCTCCCTATTAAATTTTTCTATTAGGTCGTGATACTCTCTGATCAGCATAATACAAGATATAGGTAAGCAATTAGGCAGTTCCTGCTCTCTTTCCTCCTCATTTTCCATGGGCTTTAAAGCATCATACATGTCTTGCTCATTATCCACGTCTTGAGTTTTTTCTTGTTCTGGAAGAGGCAGGGGCTGCTCTAAATAATCATCATTTGCATTCATATTAGTCGTATACATCTCCTGCACTCTATCAAATTGTTTTCATTAATTCATATAATTGATCATACAAAGCATCTAACTTTGTATCCGTATCCATGTTTGGATCCATGTTTCTGCAAAGATGGTCACTGGATCTTCTCAACCAGCTCAGAGTCTTCTACCAGTGGAGTCATTTGGTCTTTTGAGAACTGTGGAGTCACCAGGTGGATGATTTAAGATCTTACTGTCCACCACAGTGATTTACCAAATCAAAGCCATTTGTCTCTTCCCTAGCGGAGTCGGGACTGCAAGTAAATTATTCTAATAAATGAATGTGGAGTCGCCAAGGTGAGGGATCTACAACTCTCAAATCTCTGTGCTCACCTACTTAGAGAGTGAATAAGGTTTTGTCGAGGCCTAGGGATTCTGATTTTCTTAACTTCGGTCCCCGGCAACGGCGCCAAAAAGATGTTGTCGACAATTATTGTCTACCCTAGAGACAACCTAGAGTTGCTATAGACCAGTGCCTAGGACATCTTAGCATAGCAGGAGGCATATGATAAAACTGGGTTGTCAATCCAAAGGCTCTCCTACTATCTCTTGTTAAACAAGAATATTGATTGAAAATGGGACCAACAATCACAGAAACTGTCACAGGGAAAGTAATGTTGTAGAGGCACAATGCAAAGCTCAAATATTAAAACATCAGGCAGCTAAGAGACAATTTACTGTAAAGAGGGCCGGTTCAAATAATATGCCACAGAAATAAAATCTCAGAAAGTGCATGTAGGGAAAGAAACATAAGAGGATATTAGTTAACTTTGGTCTAATACCCAGATACACAACATAACCATATATGGGCTTAGCATTCTAAGAATCCATACATGACAATGGCGTTTTAAAAGCACCCTCCCTAAGCAACTAATATAGCAAAAAAGTGGATGAAATGAATACGAAACAGTATATCATGCCTGAGCCTATTTAAAGCGCTAGACTGATCCAAATACGGGCATCAACTAGGATGAATCCTTATCTAAAATCAGTGAGCCACTCGCATTCCAGTAACATGATACGAGAAGATGCATGAAATGGAAAATTGTATTAAACATGTAAGAGAAGTTTACATACTGTGAGATATTAAAGACCAGAATCCTCTAAACAGGCGGAACTCCTCCTCACTGAGACCCTACGGGCTCTGAGCCTCAATACAAAAGCTTTACAAAATGTATACCAAAATGGCTTTCACAGCACAATTTTCTGAAAAAAGTCTGGAACCAATTTTTCTCCTTGGATATTTCTTATATAGACTCCTTAACTCAGCGAGAAGATATTTTTGGGAAAAATATCTCCCTCGCATGACCAAAATTTGTTAAAGGTCCTTATCAGAATAACAAAATTCATGATGAGGAACAAAGGCCTCTCATCATGGACAGTCAGGCACTCGGCCGTTATTAAAACAGGAAATTAAACAATAGGCTGGTAAAAGGTAAAATGCTGGAGTGGAGCATGAAGCCCACTTGAGACTTAAAAGTAACTAATTCAGTAAAATGTAAAAAGGCCACTGAAGCCGAATCATGATTTGATGATTCTTCACAGGTGTGGAAGGATCAAGGCAGTTGCTGATGCTGGTGGTGGGACGTTCTCTGATGAGCTGGCAATCTGTTTTGCGAGCTGAGTGCATCTTTACCAGCTGTCAGTTGGAGGGTATTTTTTTCTGTGCTGGGTACCCTCTGCCTTCTAACATTTGAATTAAGGCTCGAGTCATTGAATGCTGATTGCTGAATCTCTCTATCTTTCACTGATATTTTTTATCCTTGCCATTAACTCTCCACCTGCTCGATATTGTGCATCTGAATAATTTCTGGAGGGTTCGGCAGATTTTTACTCTGCTTTTTTTTTTTTAATGGAAGTCTTATCGGCATATCTTCCCAAATCTTTACTTCATAATTCTGTCTCATATAAATGGTCCTTTGGATTGTACTCAACTTCTGTAATGGAGGCTGGGAAATATGGCAATTTTCTGCCGCTGTATCCCTGCAAAAATCCGCAAATTCGTTAAGAAAACCATGCGTATGGGGTGATTATGGAGGATGGGAGAACAATGGCGCAGCGGTGGTGGGACCCGGCCAGAGGCAGAAATGCATATAAAACGTCAGAATTTTAATGCAAAATGCAACTTTGGACTATGGAGGAAATACACGGGAAAAGCAGTGAAATGTGATGGAATGGACGAAATGAAAGGCCGTACAAGGCGGGGCCCAATACGGAAATCGCAAATCGCAAAGGCGGAAAGCGCGACGGCGGAAAGTGGCATGAATGCGATTTGCGATGGATGCGATTTGCGACGGATCACAAATCGCAAAGGCGGAAAGTGCGATGGCGGACAGTGGCACCAAACAGAAATCTGTGCTTGCGATGTTGCGATGGGGCGATCGAAGGGAAATGCGATGGGCGATCACATCACAAATATTTGCGACGCAATCAAATCGCATTGCAAATATTTGCGATGGATCAATCAAATACATATAATGAAACTGCGATATGCGATAAGTGCGATCTGCGATGAGCGCCTTAAGGGGCAGCTCTCGGTCACAGCACTCGTTTACAAGGGGACAATAGCTAAAGGGGCTAGGGCCTTAATATAATGTTCGAAGTGGGTTTTGGCCCAAAAAAAAAAGCGAGGGGAAGGGGAAAAACGGGGAGTTTTGCAGAGATACCAGGGGTAAGAAGAGGCCTTTGAAGCACGTATTTTTAGGCATCGGTGAGGCTTGTTGACTCCAGAAAAGCAGAGGGAGAGGGATTAAAGAGCAGGGAATCATGAAAGGCTTCAAGGATGATGATGTTTTAGGAGGAATCCATTATTTGAAAGCTTAAAGACAACTTGACCCCTTGTTTGCTTGCCAAAAATTAGTAAGGGGCTAAGATGATCAATAAAATGCATCTAGACAGTGTTGTGATTTGGTCAAGGTTGACCTCTTCAATCTGCCTCATCCCTTTTCACACTCAAGTGCAACCAATCTAGCTCAAAACTGTCTATCTGTGTTGATCCTTGTTCACAATGAACTGGTTTTATTGATGATCTCCTCTTCTTCATGCATGCATGTTGACTTAGTCAAACTTGACTATGTCCTCATTCATTTTCCCTTGTTCACACACACAAGTGTAAAATCTAGCTACTGTGATGATCTCCTTTGACATTATGAAGGGTTTTATTCATGTTTTTACTGTGCATGGGCCTGCTTACCCATTTATCTAAATACAAGGTGCAAAAATAAAAAATTAATATTCCCCTTAGCTGCTTGCTAAAGTAGGAATATTACAGGTAATGAACTCTTGATTGAGAAAGATGACATTTACTTCTTGACTGGCCTGTCATGCAGAGGAACTAGGCCCAATCTGACAGGTTCCAAGGTTGATCCCCATACTACTTCGGATTTGATCCATACTCACTACATAAACAATACCGTGGCAGTAAGTAACCGAGTGCCTATTCTACGAGTGGAAGCGAGACCATTGAGGTCTCTCTTGTGGATGATAATTTGCTTAGCCAGAGCCAAGAGTCAACACGTGGCCACCAAGACCCAGGTATTGTTAGTGTTGGATTGTATGCAACCGCAGGTTTTTGACTGGTGTGAAGGTGTTGTCTGCCGAGTTCGAGCAGAGTTGACAGCATGTAAGACCCAGACCCAAAGAGAGTTTGGGTATGGAACACTGATAGTGTCTTTCATACTAGATCGGGTGCCGATAATGAGGCCAAGAATGATCACGGATGCATTAGGACCGCGGGAGCTAAGACAGGCTTGTTGGTCAGCTTTGATACCGTGGACTGGAGAGGGTCCAATCCGTAACTGTTTTGATGATGGATTCTTCGCATGGCTAGAAGACCAGATCATGATGATCGATGATTACCCCTATGTAGGGATGAATTACACAAGAGATCCAGAGTTGGTATTGCCCCCGGGCACTTAGTAGGGTCTCGATGATAAGAAAGAACATGATTAGTGTTTGTGAAATATTTTTGTATCTTTTGAATGTTTATGTAACTTTTTTGTTTAATGGGTGAAACAAAAAATTTGACATGATGCTTGTTGCTTGACACAGATGTGGCACTTGTCCATCCAGCTGGAGCTCCTCGCTATGCAAGGCAAGGAATGCAACTACATGGGGCTGGTGCAGCAGCAGAGACCGCAGTAGCCACCAAAGAGGGTGATGACACACATATTTTGTGGGAGCTTACTAGGAACCTTGAGGGTTTAAGTATGGGTGTGCCACCTCTTCCCATGAGGGAGATCCCGATTCGTCTAAAGCGGCATACAGTGGGAGGCTACCTCTTCCCATGAGGGAGATCCCGATTCGTCTGAAGCGGCATACAGTGGGTGTGCCAGAGAGATACTTGGTGCCTCTAAGGAGGATAGCCAGAGTAGTTGTTTGCTATTTTGAGCAGCAGGCTTAGGAGGAGTAGTGGATAGATGTGTAAATGTCAGAGCGAGGCTTAGCAGAGCCAATTTTTTGTCAAAAAAAACACCCAAGTTTTGAGAAGTTTTTTGATGTAACTTGACTGGACATGGCATATATATATACATATACATATATATATATATATATATATATATATATATATATATATATATATATATATATATTGGAAATTTTGTTTCCTTGTGTTTTTTAATGTTTATGTATTTTTTATGGTATATAACAAATGTGACAAATTCCAATCTAACACATAATTTTCCAATGAATCACCTATTGTATTAAAATCTCTAGAAATGTGCTCAAACGCAATGGTTTGAAATTGACGTTATATAAGTCACACCCTTAAGAAATAACGTAATAAGACTATATGGCGGATGCGACAATGATTTTTTAACTACATAACGACAAGTTGGGAATCTAACCTGACCACCAGATTGGAGAGGGCGCGAGATGCAGCTTCCGTGAGGAGTTGTATCACCAACATGTACTCAGCAATACTGTTGGTGGAATTTCCCGAGAAGATTCCCCCGGAGCCAAGGAGTTCCGACTCAAGTGTGTAGAGGGCCCAAGAAGCTGATGCCATGTGTCGATTATGACAACCGACACCGTTCGCATATCCAGCGTATGATAGGGCTAACGAAGGCATATGTGGAAAAGAAAAAAAAATTATGAGAAAAACACTCAAAAACCCAAAATATCTAGACACATCAAACAAAGAAAAAACTGATATACATTAAATTACAAAGCATATGCCTAGTGGAGAAATAGGTGAAATAATTCTTTAGGTAGAGCCCGTTGCAGGGCTCCGTGAGTGGAATTCCATTATAGTCCTAAAGTTCATAAGCTCCTTTTGAGAGGATTTTGGTGACTATGTAAGGACCAAGCCATAATGGTTGAAGTGTTCCTGCCCCCAAGAGGTCGTGTCTCTGATCATAGAGAAGAATGATATCACCCTCTTGGAAAGAACGAGGCTTGACAGATTTTTCATATTGAGCTTTGACTCAGCGTTGTTGAGCTTCGAGTGCCAATGTGGCATCTCGACGAGTTTCGTCCAAGTGATCGATTGAGAGCAAGAACTATTTTTTGGCAGTGGTGCTGGGTAGGAGTTCAACAGTGAGCTTGAGTGATGGAATCTCACACTTGATTGGGAGTACTGCTTCCAGACTGAATGCAAGTTGGAAAAGAGTGAATCCTGTAGCAATTTTGACTGACGTGCGGTATGCCCATAACGTGGAATATAACTTTCGATGCCATGTGGTTTTATGTTTGCCAACTAGCCGACAAATCATGGTTTTTAGATGCCATTTACAGCTTCGAATTGACCATTCGCTTGTGGAAAGTAGGATGAAGACTGATCTTGTCAAAAAATTAGCATGGAAGTTAATTCCGTCGTCATATGATTTTGAAAATGTGATCCATGATCTGTGATGATTGAGAGGGGTACACCAAAAATATAGATAACCTGATTGAACAAGAACAAAGCGGCAGTTTCTGTGTTGGCCCTAAAAGTGGGGATGGCTTCTGCCCATTTTGTGAAGTAGTCAACCGCAACTAAAATGTAGTTGTGTCCATCCACAGAAGTGGGATTGCATGTAACAAAGTCGATTCCCCATTTAGAAAAACGACCAACAGAGACAACCGGATGGAGAGGGGCGGGGTGGGCGCGCATTTTCTTCATGAAAAATTGACACGGATGGAACTTCTAGACCGTCATGATGCAATCTTTAAACAAAGTGGGCCAGTAATATCCTTCATGCAATATTTTCTAGGCAGTAGCTATGCCAGAAATATGAACATTTCACGCCCCCGCGTGGCAGTCATTTAAAACATGTTCCACCTCGTTAAGAATGAGACAACACCGAAGAATGGTATCGACACCACGATGATGGAGAGTATCGTTTAGCACGAGGTAGTGTTTCACTTGGTGGCGAATACAATAGCGGTCGTTTGACGTGAGAGTTGGGTGGAAACGTTGAGTTTGGAGGTAGACCAAAATGTCTCCATACCAAGGATAAGAATAATCGACAAGGTAGACATCTTCATCAAGAAATGGATCATGAGCTACATCTTCTGGGTCAATTCTAGGAAGGTCCAACAGTAATTCAGCGAAAACTAGAGATTTCTTTGCTTTGGCAGTAGTGAACACCAAATCAAATTGTTGGAGGATTACAATCCATTTGGAATATTTTCCTCTAATAACTTTTCAAGACAAAATGTGTCACATGGGATTCTCCAAAGCAATGACAGTAGTCTTCCATAGTAATATATAGTGTCAGAGTCAGGTGACAACGAAGACCACCGCGAGAGAGAGTTTCTCCACATGTGAATATCGTAGTTCGGGTCCAATGGGACCTTTTGACAAGTAATATATCACATGTTCACTATCGTCATCATGAACTTGAACCAGAATCATTCCAAGTGAGGATGGTGAGGTTGCCAGGTAGAGGAGAAAGTCGCATGAGTAGTTGGGTGCACTGAGAAGTGGGGCGGAAATGAGTGCTCGTTTCAAGGCATCAAATGACAGTTGAGCTTGGTCATCCCATAAATATAGCATTCCTTTCTTCAATAAATGCATAAAGCCCTTCATCATCTCGGCATATTTTACTATGGAACGACGTAAAAATATTGCCTTCCCTTGCAAATGTTGGAGTTGCAGGATAGATAGTGGCGTGGGTAATTCACTGATTGCCTTAACCTTATCGGGATCAATCCTAATCCAATTCTTGGAGAAAATAAAAACTAGATGGTGTCTAGACTCGACAAAAAACACGCACTTATGTGGATTTAGACGTATATTATAGAACCTACACCGAGTGAAGATATGTTTCAGATGCGAAAGGTGATGGGTTCGCTTCTTGGAATGAGCCAGAAGGTCATCCAAGTAAGCCTGTACAATATGCCTAATGTCGTAAAACGAATAGTCCATAGCCCTTTGAAAAGTTGCTCCTGCATTCTTCAGACTGAATGGGAGTTTATGATACACAAACATGCCCCAAGGATAGATGAAGGTCGTTTTATGTTGGTCATATTTTTTAATCGCAATCTAGTTATAACCCGAGAAACCATCCATAAAGGAAAAAGATTCACATCCGGCACAATCATCAATAATCTGATCTATGAACATCGTAGGATCATTGTCTTTTGGAAAAGCAACATTCAAATCACGATAATAAACATAGACCCAGATGGTGCCTTGTTTTTTGTCTACGGGAACCGAATTGGAAACTCATTCTGTCAAAAGAACGGGATAGATGAAACCAACGTTTAAAGTTTTTTCAACTTCATTCTTAATGGCAGTCGCTTTGCACAGGTGGATAGGCTAGAGTCTCTACCGAACAGGTTTGACATTATCATAAACTTTGATTTTGTGCTCGACTATAGATGTATCTATGTCGGGAATTTCGTCGTAAGACCAAGAAAACACATCGTGGAATTACTTAAAAAGGGATGTGAAGTGTGCAATTTCCTTGGGATTAACATCGGCTCCAATCTAAAAAATTTCCATGATACCTGTTTTGACTGAGATATTAATGAGCATAGTTTTAGAAATATTTCCCATGTTCCCTTCTGAATCGATAGTTTGAATAGTCATGTAAATGGAGGGAACGGTCTTAGGTGGGTCAAAAGATGGGATTTTAGTAGTTATCGCGTATGAATCAAACATCGAAGCGTGATGATGGAACTCCCCCCAAGGTCGTTCTTCTAGAGACATGACCTCTCGAATAGCTTCGTCTGCAGGTAGGACTTTATCGAGGATATATTTATAAAGAACCGTGATGGGAGGGAGCTTTGTACCATTAGTCGAAACTAAAGTTGTGGAGGGTTCAAATGTCATTTGGATGGCTTGATAAGCCAACTTTGTTGGTGATAGCGGCATCTGATCTCCGTAGGAATCAATGTCTGAAGGCACTGGTAGGATCCATGGATCGATAGAGCCATCCAAAGTGGTGGATATCATTGCAATCATATGTGGAACTTGTTAGTCATCAGTAATTTTTACCAGTTTAGATGACTAAATGCTTGTCCTAGATTTCTAGAAACAAAATTCATGAATCTTGTGAGTTCTAGGAAATCTCACTGCCTTCATTCCCCTTAGGCTAATTTTTTCACTATTCTACTACTCTATCAAGGCATGGCCAATCTATCATTCCTAGAAGACAAAATCCTAGACTTATGTCCCTCATTCTCACTATGTTGGCCACCTCTAACTTTACCACTTTGTTTCTGATCGCCTAAGCCTTCTATTTTTTACACCTTGGTTTGCCAAGTAGCCCAAACCTTTTCCCCTATTCACCAAGTGCCTCAAGAAGTGGTGATTTTAAACTCCCTTTATGGGCTCTTTAGATAAATCAAATATTACAGATGGAAATGCATAAAGGTTTGTCAAAACCCTGTTTTCACCTCCAAACCCTGATTCAAGTTTTCAGTCAAACACCTAGTCCAAAGGACATCCCAATAGGTCATGTAGGGTCTCCTGGGTTATGCATTTCTTTGGTTTCCTAAACTCACTATTTTTACATATGCCCAAAGGTGACAAAAAATGAAAAATAAGGCGAGCTCATGATTGTCCAAAGGGTATAAAAAGCCTTCAAAAGGACCTCCTTAATCGAAGCATCGAGTCTGCAAAAAGACAGTTTCCTATCTTAAATCATTTCTACAGGAATGCTTTATAATGGTTGTCAGTAGAAGAAAGGCAGGGTAATAAGCTAAAAATCCTCAAGGAAATCCACAGTAGAAGAGAAACAACATGCCTAAGTTCACAAAGAGGATCATGGTTTCATGACTAATTGGTTATAAGGTGTTCCCAGTAAAGAGCCCATACAAAGGATCATGAAGACTGAGGTACATAAGCACAACTGTGCATAAATTAAATATTCATTACAGCAAGAAATCAAATTGAGAGACCTCCTTGATGATAGCAGGCTAAGATTTAAAAATGATGTCAGGGAATGACTTATAAGTCTTATTTAGGCACATTGTTTCACTGCACCAAAGGGGTAAATTCTAAAGATTATGAGTATGAAGGAGCCAAAAAACTATCAAGAACAGTCAATATTCATCAAAATGGTCAAATAGGGAAAGAAGAAGGTCAAAGTGTCCAATAGAACATCAAAAAAATCATGAGTTTGCCGATGAAGTGACCTAATATTGCCAAGATTCCTAAAATTACCAAGAAGCCAAAATACTCTGTTGTGACACCTATAGCATATTAGAAGTGGTTAATGTAAAACACAGTAGGCATGATGTATAGCATTTTTCCAAGCATATGTATCATTGTCAAAAGCACTGAGAGGGAAAAGGGTTAAGTTCTCAAATGAATTACTAAAGGGCCATTTTTATGTTTAAAGTTACCATGTGCCAAGAAAAGAAATTATCAGCAAAGGAGATAAAATACCAAAAGAAAAACATTAGTCAAGATGGGTTCTATTTTTAATTTTTCAAAGGGTATAAAGAGCCTAAAGCCATCTTCACTCAACATCATTTCGTCATATGCAAAAAGGGTAAAAGAGTTCAGGGTTTTCAGGGTTTATAGCAAAGTTTTCGGGCAAAAAACTGACTGTGTTGCGCTCCTGAAAGGCCGCGCTACGCGCCTGTGCATGCGGCCAGTACATTCTTCAAAGGGGTATTATGTGCTTATGTAGTAGTGCTATGCTCTTATGTAACCACCCCGTGTGCAGGAGGAACCCAACACCCTACCATCATTCAGGCCTCGCCCAACAACATGCAAAGACTGCACAAGCGCTACGCTCTTGGGCGTGCAGCAGCCACACAACAACTCGTGCAGGGGTGCCTGACATTGCGTTCTTGCACGTTCAGGGCTACCAAAGACCTGACACATCATGTATAGGCCACTCAATAACCCAGGTGCTACACGCAGGGGCATGCAGAATACGTCGGATAGCCTAGGCACTACATTCAAAGGCGTGCACGGCCTCACGATAGCCCAAATCTACTATGCGCCCACCCATTCAGCGGCTTCCCAACAATCCATCCACCCAATACCTTGTGCAAATGCCACCTGCGCTACACGCTTGGGTGTGCAAAACTTCCCAACCCTGCATGCAGAGGCCGCCTGACTACGCATTCAGGAGGACATGACTGACCCGTGCTATGCTCCTGTGTTGCGTGTTTAGCCAGTGAGTTTTTAAAGTTGTTTCAAGCCATCCAACTGCCTCAGAAACTCTCCAATTTTTTTTTGGGCACTGTTGAGTCCCAAATTTGCATCTTTTCCATACACTTTTCCATACCTTTTTCACTCACCTAAACCTCCCAAATTGTCAATATCATGTGCAAAAGGGCATCTAACATGGTTTTTAATTATATTTTTGTGTTTGCTATTTGATCTAGATTTTGTTCATTCAGCTGCGGAATCTTGCCACTTTCCGCAACTGCTGCAACTTTCCACAGCTATTTTGTGAAACTATATGCTACAGGTGTCTACAAGGGAAACAAGCCACATGGGCAGGCTAGGAATGACGTGGACATGGTTAGTGTCCTATTGGTTCAAGCAAACTCGTCCAAAGAAGCCGCGGTCAAAGGCGTCCACATGGAAGTCAACCATGGAGTTTCATGTCGGCCGGACTCTGTTTCGTGTCACATGAAGACCCATACGGCCGTTTCTAAGCCTGCGGAGGTTAAATCAACATCTGTACAGGGTTCTAGAGTCGAATTCAAGCATCCACCTTTCGTAGATCTACTTTCCAACACGGCCATACTCCTATATCCGTGGACGTAGTGGTCTACGTGCTCTCCACTAGCATGAACATTAGGAAACAGTTATAGTTTGTTGTTATATATAGTGCGTTTGCATACGCACAAAAAGTTAGTTGATGTTCGTGAATGTAGTCTCTGTTATCTTTTAGTCTGCTCTGTAGTGATTACGCTACACTTGTGCCATAACATTACCATTCTGTAATGAACTGCTTTTTAATATGAGAAGACTCTATTTTTCAACTTAATTCGTGTTTGAGGACCGTTACCAAGGCTGTGTAGAGGGCCCCTGCTCAGCTAAGGTTTTGTGTATTAGTGTATATTTCTCATTTCATTTCTTTAAAAATCATTGTATCATAATCCATCCATATGTTCATACTTTGCAGTTGTTTCATTTCTGTTCATATATTTCTATAATTTCCATTTCATTTCTGTCTTTCATGATTTATGATTGTTAATCACCGATCAGTGTTCTTGTTGCAGGTTTTAGATAGACAGCCCGGGCATTTTTATAGCTTTTTGACTAATGACATGGATCTAACATTGTTCTGCTGCTAGTTTGTTTTTCATAGCTTTTGTTTAATTTCAGTCTTGCTTTGTTCATTTCAGTTTTTCTTATCTGCTTTAGTAGTTAAATTTAGATATATTAAGCTTCTCATAGCATCTTCAGTTGCCTCCGAAAGCCACAGCTGGACTGATGGTGAGGGACTGCATTATGAAATGTGTAGTTTAGTATTAGTTTCTTTTCTGCAAATTTAGATATATTGAGCTGCTCATAGCATCTTCAGTTGCCTCCGAAAGCCACAGCTGGACTGATGGTGAGGGATTGCATTATGAAATGTGTAGTTTAATATTAGTTTCTTTTCCGCAAATTTAGATATATTAAATTGTGCATGACATATTTAGTTGCCTCCGAAAGCCACAGCTGGACTGATGGTGAGGGATTGAATCATGAATGTATGGTTTGATATTAGTTTACTTTCTGCAAGTTAAATATCAGTTACTCAAATTGTTTATGATTACTTCCGAAAATCATAGCTGGACTAATGATGAAGGATCAGAAGATAAATTGATGTAACCTGATTTAGATTTATTTTGTTGCAATTTTGAATTTCCTTAAGCATAGTTTTCTTTTGTGTAGTCAGCAGTAAGAATAGTTTGGTTTTGATGCTCAATAGTTCATAATTTTGATTTATTAGACTAGCAGCACTTTTTCATTTCAGCAGTACATTTTCATTTCCTTTCAAGTCTTGTCATTGTAGATTTCAAAATTTCTTTTTAAAATTTCAAGTTGGTAAATCATTATAGGGGATATCACTTCCTTGAACAAACATAACCAAACTTGTTTTCATCTTAGAATTTCCATTTCACCTTAGAAAACCAAAAACGACAAAAAGTTAAGAAATAGGTTATCTTGCACATATAGTGTGCCGCACTTCATCAGCTTACGATTCCCGGATTGACAAATTAAATGCAGCAATTTAGGACACACTAAATTGACCAAACATTTTGGCGCCGTTGCCGGGGAAGTGTAACTAGGTAGCCAATTTCTTAAAGAAAAAAAAAACATAAAATTATAAAAGAAGGGAAAACTTGATAACTTCTTGAAGTATGCTCTCCTCTTGCACCTAGTGTGATCTGGAGGATTAGAAAAGAGAGTTATTGGTTTAGTAATTTCTTAAGTATGCTCTCTTCTTGCACCTAGTGTGACCTGGAAGATCAGAAAGAGAATTATTAGCCCAACTTTTTAAAAATAAAAAAATGACATGCATAGAGCAAGAGATTCTAGGGGGAGGTTTATAGCTAAAGCCAAGAGTTTGATTTTCACAACTCCATCTTCTTCAAGGCATAGACCAGATTCACCACCATCTACCCCTAGCCTTAAGATTTTTGGAAGTCAAGGAACAGCTGAATTAGAGGATTCTCCTACACCACCTACTAAAACCCACTTAGAAAACAAAGAGACTTTCTCTCATCCTTCCTTGGTAGAAGAACTAGAGGACTATAAGGACTCTAAAGAAACTATCATGGCAGAGGAAGTAATAAATAGAGGTGGAGGTAGAAGAGGAGGAGATAATGGAGATAACAATGGTGAAGGAAATAATGGTAGAAATAGGGATTTGTTGGGATTCCCTATAGTTGATGAGGAAACTCATGCAACAATGAAAATATTTCACCATCTGTTCTCCCTAACTTTTATGGATTACGAAGTGAGGATCCTGAAACATTTCTGTTTGAGTTTGAAGTTGTGTGCCGAACTTATGACTATATGGAAGATTCTCAAAAACTCACACTGTTTCCTTCAACATTGAAGGGATCTGCTTTGAAATGGTTCATGGGATTAGCCACTCAATCTATCAGGACTTGGAATGAAATGAAACAAACATTTTTGGATAGATACTTGGACTATTTTATGCCCACCAATCACAAGGATGAGGTATTCAAAATGATGCAAAAAGAAGATGAAAATTTGGAAGATTTAATTGAAAGATTTCAATACAACTTAAAAAGAGCAAAGATGAGCAACTTAGATGATGAAAATTTGAAAGCCCTCATATTAAAAGCCATTAGAGATGAATGGATAGATATTTTAAACATGATGGGGAAAGGAGACATTTCTCAACTTCCACTTCGTGACATAACAGAACTATGTGTCCATCTCTCAAGAGGAAAATCTAAAACAAGAAAAGGGCCTAGGGATCCTTCTCTTATTAGGGCTAACAAATCTGCAACTGGATCAGTAAGTAGGGCAGAGATTGGTAATATGCTTGATGAGTTCAAAACCGATATCTTAGGGAGCCTTAGTGAACAACTAGACACCCTTAAAATCCAAAACAAGCAGAAAGCAGAAACAGATGCCTTAGCCATCTTTTGTCCGAAATGTAGAAAGAAACATGCTTTAAGGGAATGTCCCTTGGATGCAAAAGTTGTAGAAACATGTATGATTTGCTCAGAAAACCATGAGATCAAGGATTGTCCTTCAATCCCTGGACTCAAAGCTTCTTTTTCTGCTAGCATCCAAATTCAAGAGAATTCCCCCGTTTTGTCGAAGGAGACCTTGACAACTCAAGGGTTTAATAACCTTGGCGTGAATTGCCAAACCCCACCAATTGGAATCTCACAACAACCCTTGGCCCCAACATCAGACCAATCACCACATATGATGCAAAATCCTTATGGGAGACGGTCAATTTTATCAATATCCTCCATCTTTTCAAAATCAACAAGCTTCACAACTTCAACAAATCCACAACTTTCATTGCCATTTCCACAACAACAACCTTTCTTCAACAAACATAAATCAACCATGCTTCTCCACATCAACAGAGCAAATCATCTTCCAAACAATGCATTGCCAAATCCTAACAAGAATCCTCAAACTACTTATATGCAGAAGGACAACAATTTCCTACCTATGATTGTTCTTCTCAACAATGTAACCCATCCGGGTAGAGCCCTTAGGAAAAACCTTCATAGATATTCGAAGAGCAAGACATTCTGAGGAGACCTTCTTCAAGTCACATGTGTTCCAGGAAGGAATTCTCAAAATTCCAAAATTCGTGAAAAAGAAAAGCTAACAACCAACCTTCGTAAAGGAGCAATCAGATTCTCATCTACACCCTCCTTAAAGACTATAACCGACATAAGAAAACAAACAAATTGTCGTCACCATCCATGACTTTCTAGATGAACTAAAGAATGTTTACATCAAGATTCCATTGCTAGAAGCTATTCGAGAAATTCCCATTCCTTAGCAAAAACCAGGAAGAGTTGAGTTTCAAAAGACCAGAAGGAAAGTAAAAGACACATGAAGAATCTGATCAGAAATATTGCAGACATTACATGGGAAAAACTGCTATGCAGCATATGGTAGATCCGAAAGAAGTCTGAACTGCTTGTGACAATAAGAATGGGATATGAAATTCAAACATATCGATTGACTTAGCTGCTATCAACATTATGAGTAGATACTACAAGGAACAAAATAAAACTTCCTGAACTTTATTTTTAACACTCATTTTTATTGCAATTGCGTATCGATCACGTTATTAAACCATGGTGTATTAGAAGATATTTCGCTTCAGATTCTTGGGAACATCTGCATTTTTATGTGATTTTTGTAATTTCAAGAATAACCATCTAGACATATCCAATTATCTAGAAGACCACGTCACAAATTATGCTTTTATTAGTTGTAGATCCGGAGACATACATTTTCTAATGCACTCGACAAAAGAAATTTGACCTGTATCCCTCCAAAATAACATAACTAAATAGGAGAGAACAATGGCCTATGATGAGAACACTATACAACTCGTCTTTACCATTTCTGAATATATATAGTCAAATTCTAAACACATTAGAAAATTTTATATTCTTAACATGACCCACAATTTCGCTTTGGAATCATAGAATATTTATCAATATTAAATGTTCTCTTTACTCTATGGGAAGATTTTGGTAATCGCTATTACATTTTTCTCGTTAAAAGACATTGAACATCAACAAACATTTCGATAAGCCACAACAAGAAGAATCAACTAATCTTGCAAAAACATTCATCGCATTTTACATGGGAGTATATCGACATGAAGGGTATTGGATTCGTAAGACTTGCATCCACTTCATCTATATTGAGAAAATAGTAGACCAATCGTACAACTCAAAGAAGGATGAATCAAATCTTTAGGAGATATGAATAATAGCTCCTCTGGTACCTTCAATGTAAACTTCATTTATCCAATTTTTCGTATAGCCGATGTAAGGGTTTCTCCCTTGGTTATAGTACTCAAAAAAGAACAAAAATGGGAGGGCATGCATTGATTACGGAATTGAACAAAGCAACTTGAAGGATCACTTTGCCTTTTTATTGATCAAGTATTAGATACATTAGCAGTAAAAAGTACTTTTCATTTTTGGATGAAGCTTTTCTGGTTATAATCAAATTCAGTAGCAATTCAAGATCAAGATAAGACCACGCCTGCTTGTCCATGGGGAAATTTTGGCCTACCGAGTGCTTCTTTGGTTATGGGTCACAAAGAACATTCCAAAGAGCAAGATTAGGAATTTTTTCTGATCTAATCCATGATTGTGGTGAGGTTTATAATATGGATGATTTTACAAGTAGGTAATTCGAAGAAGCATTAGAAAATTTGGAAAAAGTTCATAAGATGAAGAAACAAACCTTTCATTAAGCCATGAAAAATGCTTTATGATGTTTAATTAAGGGATTGTTTTAGGACATCATATTTCAGGAGATGGGATTAAGGCTGATAGACTGTGTTGAAGTCATCTCCAAGTTGCCTATTCCAATTGTCAAAGAGATGTTAGAAGTTTTTTAGGATTTCATCGTTACTATAGAAGATTTATAAAACTTCACTAAAATAGCATCTCCACTTTCAAATTTTCAAAAAGACTCGTGAATTTAATGGGATCCTACTTTCAACTACCTTTTGAAACTTTGGAAAACAAGAACATTCGAAGCACCTATCTTGAGAGGACCAAATTGGAAACCTTTCCACATTGTCAAGATGCTTCAAGACAGCTCGACAAAGCACAGTCAAAAAAGATTTAATTCCTTATGCCATTTATTACACTGGAAGAAAATTTAATTCCACAGAAAGTTGAATGACATCGTGACCGAAAAATAGTTTTGAATGTTGTCTGCGGCAATTAATGTTAGGACATTAATAACAAAGCAGGAACTTAATTATACCGATCATTCTCGCAATTAGATATTTAATGAACAAACTCGTTACATTAACAAGGCAGTGATAGCAAGATGGATTTTTACTTTAAAAGAATTCAATATTAACACTTCTGTTGATAGACGGTGAAAACAGAACACAAAGAGCTGATTTCTTGTCTAGATCTTAATACCAAAGAATATTCTCCGTAGAAGATAAGTTTCCCGATGGAATATTTGTTTGGCAAGAATTCACAAGACCCTTGGCATGCGTACACGTTAACTATTTGGTTACAGGAAACTACCTTCATTAATATTTCAAAGAGAAAACGAACATTATTCAGAGAGTTCAAAATATTCATGGATTTCTAACGAATTGTTTAGCAGGCGCGATCTTGTGATCGTAAGATGTGTTGCAGGAAGATGTGAAATGCCCGATATTCTTAAGGCATGTCATGATGAACTACAACATACTTTGCGACAAAAGACGGCTCAAAATCCTTTCTTTGGGATATTATTATCTTCCTCTTCAAAGATGCAAAACAACAGAAAGGTGTGATAGTCAAGCAAAGAGTAGTGGGAAACCTACTCTTCAAATGAAAGCACAAACAGCATCATCGAACCCTTTCTAAAAAATGGGCTTTAGATTCAATGGACCTTATTAATCCTACCTTACAATAAAAGAAGCATATATTGCTTGTACCCCCATTATAGCTAAATGGGTAGAAGCCAAAGCATTAGTATCCGTTACTGTGTAACCAGCTTGTTCATTTTTCGAGGATATTTTTACTCGCTTATGTTCCAAGAAATTGGTGATGATTGTGGGAGCCAATTCATCCAATTTGGTGGAAAAAGTTGATGGAAAGAACACAAAAACTGCTACGTAAGATCTACTCCTTACCATCCACAAGCAAATAACAAGTGGAGTCCACAAACAAAGCCCTGAAAGTATCATACCAAAACTTGCTCATCTACATAGAAGAGATTTGGGCGTAATATTTCCGTGTTTTCAAAGCCATATGTAGAACCACAGAGCAACACAACAAGACATTTCCTACAGAACTTGTTTATGGGAAAGAAGTCTTGCCCTATTGAGTTCCAACAAGAAAGACCTTCAAGATAGCAACAATGGAAGGATTGGTACGAAGCCCAAAAGCATAGAATGGACAGCTGAATGAGCTAGAGACTGTGAGCAAGAAGAATTTTAAGAACCCATCTAGTTCAATATCAAAGAAATCAATAAAAGGACAAATATATCAAAGAAAAGAAGTTTCAAGAAGGAGATTGGGCATTGCTATTCGACTCCAAGTTTAAAGATTTTTCAAGGAAATTTCGTACTCATCGCTTGGGCCATATGAGACCGGGACAAGATCTTTACAATGGAGCCGTAAGAATCAAGACCATTGATGAAGTCGAAACCCTTCGACGTGAATGGCCACAGATTAAAAAAGTTTACCATAAGCCATCCTCTAAAGATGATTTGTCAAGATGTTTCAAGAAAGTTTCAAGAATTTGTGTGCTGGTACAAGAATTCCTTTCTCCACCGTTCAGCTTTTGCTTCTTTTTCAAATTAAAAAAATAAAAATAAAAAATAAAAAATGTATAAGCTCGAAAACCAATCATTGATTGGCGTTTCATATATAAATATAGGGTGAAAACTGTGTGACACCGACACTTATTTTTCCAAAAAAATCGTCTTTCATTTCATTTCATTTCACCACCCACTCCATTTCATTCCATTTCATTTTCATTTCATTTTTACTCCATTCCAATTCATTTCATCCACTCCATCAATAAAAATCTTTTTCAAGACCATTTCCATCTGGTCATTTGTCATTTGTTCATTTCCATTCAAATCCAAGTAATACGCTGCACGCTCTCACCACATCCGTTTCCTCAGCTCTACCTTGCCTGCAGCCTGCATGGGTATCTCCGCGCTACCTCGTTTTCAAAGAGAATGTGGCTACCGTATGTTATTACAATTATGAAATAAAATGCAGGAGAGAAGATCAATGGAGCATTCAAGACACCAATGGAAAGATCAGCTGTTTGGAAGACCAAGGGCAAAAGCAAAGATTCCAACAAATATGAATAAAATTTATTTCAAATAGTATTGAAAAACACATTTTTGTATAGTTTCAAACCATGAGCTCTACCTACGCGCAATGATTATATTGACAGCCTGCAGAATTTTCATGATCTCCATGTTACTTTGCATTTATTCACAAACGGTTTCATCATTAAACCCCGATTTTCTTCACTTATGATCCAATATCCCACCGTATACTTAGCGTATTTTATTTGATTTTAGACTCTCACCGCACAAACTCATAACCGTTGATTGAAACGTGTTCATATTTAATTGCGCACCACCAAATTCAAAACGTTGCCGAATGTGTTATACTTTGTTAACCTCTCTGCCGTGTCTCTCGTCGTGTTTATGAAACCCCACTCTACCATGCCTCACCGTTTCACTCCCATTTTTGTTCTTTTGCTCATTCTCACCCCGTACATTCACCCACAAATTATCGCCCATTCCGCTTATAGTGCTCATCCATTTTTATGACACATTCCCACAATCATTGTGCTCAATCCCCGTGTACCCCATCGTTCATTTACTAAACCCTCACGAAAGCAAATTTGTGGCTACGTAGAAGTGAAATGGGAAAATTATTATGCGTAGCCGGAAGGACCAAAGCTTATAGAGGGATATCCGTAAGCAAAAAAGAGATGTTGAAGAAAGCAAAATACGTTTATTCAGAAATTCGTAGGTTACCACAAGTAGAAGTTACAAAGCATTTGCAAGGTCGTTTGATGGCCTGTATAAACTGAGACCCTGTCAGTCAATGAAGCATCAATAGCAATAGCCACAACTTCTCCTTTCAGATAGAATGCTATTCAAAAATAAAACACCGTGATGAGGCATGGAGAACAATCCTACGAAATCAAGGTATGGACATCACTGCTTTTTAAAAGAGAATCTCAGCATGCAATAAAAGAAGAAATGGCCACTTTTGATCGCTAATTGTTCGTAACCATTACATGTGAAGGCCGTTTTGGTCTATGTATGTACCATAACAGCTATTGATGAATTTTTTCTAGAAAACCAAACTCTCAATCTCCCTTATTTTCTATTCAATAGCTTGAAGAAAATGAACAAGAATCGTTCAAAAAACACTTAGGAGATGTAGAGCCTCATCTTATCACTACCGCCTTATAAAAATTTTATTGAAAAGGAGCTAAAGGAAAGAAAAGATACATGGGAACACCCTAGTTAGAAATCTCTTTGAAGAACCCTGTAGCACTTCGAAGGTAGTTCAATTAGAAGGAGAAGAAAAAGAATGAATGTTGAAACCCAACAGGCCTACTCGTACCCTACAACAATATTAAAGAAAAGAAGTAGGAGGAAAAGAACACCTGAGGAACCCAAAAACACTCTACTATTACTATGGAAAGAAATCGATAGGGAAGAGAGATTGGTAAAAAGAAAGAAGAAGGATATCAAAACAGCAGAAGCCAATAATACCAAAAAGAAAGAGAAACTATTGAGGTTGTACAGGTCCTCTTTCCGAAGAAGAAGATCATCAAATACTATCGTAAAGATTAGTTTATCTTCAAAAAACAAGTCATCCATGCCCAAGAAGACAAGAAAGAAAACAAGAACAAAAGGGTACTGGCAATAGTAGTGAGAACAGGTTTAAGGGGAAATTGAGAAAAACGAAATAAGGGTCCTCATTTCATTGATTTGGGAGGAGATCCATTAACAGCCCCCAACCCACCAGAACCATTCCTGCAACAACATAGAACCTCGGTTCCTCTATTCCCAACCGTACAATGACATACTCCACTTGGCTTCTAAAGGTCAAGGGAACGCCCTCGGCCAGACGAACATAATTCTCCTTCTTTACAGGCCGGGGACAAACCCAATGAAAATGACACCGGAAGTAGACCCCACAGAGGAGGTATATGACCATAGAACTTTTGGAAAGGCAGCCACAGTCCAAGCATTTCTTCCATTCAGCCACATACATTGGTGACGATTTAGTTCAAACTATTAAAACAAGAAATTTTTTGAGCCGGAGCTTTTAAACAGTAACATCAAAAATGAAAATGAAACATTGAAAGAACAAGGCAGCCGGACAAGATCATCCATGATAATACTATGTTACATTTGGGAATATGGCAAAAGAAAAAATAAGAAATTGAAAAGTGAATGCCATAAATTGAGCTATAATTTAGAATATCAAATTTAGGTGCTTAATGAAGAAACCCAGGACGATGGCGTACCAAAGAAGAAGAGAAGGGGATTGGATGTGGCCGCTTCTGGCGATCAAGGCACATGAACCTATCAAAGAGTATCAAAATTTTGACAAAGGAGGACATGCAACACCTTCTCCACAAAGGGCATGTTGAGTCCCCAAATTTGCATCTTTTCCATACACTTTTCCATACCTTTTCACCACCTAAACCTCCCAAATTGTCAATATCAGTGCAAAAGGGCATCTAACATAGTTTTTAATTATATTTTTGTGTTTGCTATTTGATCGAGATTTTACTGTTCATCTGGGCCTGCGAATCTTTCCACTTTGTACCGTCGCAACTTTCCGTAGCTATTTTCGTAACCTCAAAGTTACGTGTGTGTTCACAAGGGAAACGCAGCCACATACAAAGTCAGAATGACGGGGACATGGTTCGTGTCCTATTGGTTCAAGCAAACTCGTCCAAAGAAGCCGCGGCACAAAGGCGTTCACATATGGAAGTCAACTATGAGCTTCATGTCGACGCACTCGTTTCTGTGGCACATAAAGATCCACACGGCTGCCGTGTTCGCGGAGGTTAAATCGACATCCGTACGGTGGTTCTAGATTCAATTCAAGCATCCACCTCCTCGTAGATCTACTTTCCAACACGGCCATACTTCCCATATCCGTGACGCAGTGGCCCGTTCTCTCCACTAGCATGAACATTAGGCGTTATAGTTTGTTATATTGTTATATATAGTGCGTTTTGCATACGCACAAGGAAGTTAGCGATGTTTGTGAATGTAGTCTCTCATATCTTTTAGTCTCGCTCTCAGAGGATTACGCTCGCACTTGTGCCGTAACATTACTATTCGTAATGAACTACTTTTTAATATGAGGCACTCGTTTTTCAACTTAATTCGTTTGAGGACCGTTATTGCTACCGTGGTAGAGGGCCTCGCTCGGCCTAAGGTTTTGTGTATTAGTGTATATTTCTATTTTTTTTCTTTAGTAGTCTGTCAGAATGTTAACCATTCATATGTCTACACTTGCGTTGTTTCATTTCTCTGCTTATACACTTCCATAATTTCCATTTCATTTTCGTCTTCATGCTTTATGATTGTTAATCACTCACTAAAGACAAGCTTTTTCTTGTGTTTTGGTGTTGCGCTCAGCATTTTTATAGCTTTTTGACTAATGACATGAAACTAACATTGTTCTCGCTAGTTTGCTTTTCACAGCTTTTGTTTAACTTCAAAGATGTCGTTCATTTCGCCTTTGTTTATTTGCTTCCGTAGTTGGGTAACGAGACATTAACTGGCCATAGTATCTTCAACAGCCTCCAAAGCTACAAAACCGGACTCGATGGTGAGGGACGATTATGAAATGTGGGAATAAAACAGCTTTTTTCTAACTTAGACATACTAATCGCTCATAGCATCTTTCATTGTTCAAAGTCATACAAATGATCGATGAGGGATTGAATCATGAGTGTATGGTTTAGTATTAGTTACTGCAAATTAAAATATCGTCACTTTCCGAAGTTGTTTACATTACTTCCCAAAATCACTGGACTAATGATGAAGGGTCAAGGATAATTGATGTAATCCGATTTAGATTTATTTTGTTGCAATTTTGAATTTCTCACATAGTTTATTTGGTGTTTAGTTGGCGTACATTAGTTTGGTTTTCATGCTCACTAGTTTACCCGTTTTGATTCATTAGATTAAAGACTTTTCATTTCTCAAAGAAAGACATTTTTATTTTCTTTCAAGTCTTGTCATTGTAATTTTTAATTTGCTTGCGTTTCCAAGTTGTGTAAATCATTGTAGGGGATACTACTTCCTTGAACAAATATAATTCAAATGAGCTTTTTCATATTTCTAGAATTTCCATTTCACCTTAGAAAGACCAAAAACCACAAAAGTTAAGAACAGAAGACCACATACATAAAAGGCGCCGCACTATCATTTTACGATTCTCGATTGGACAATTAAAATGCGAACAATTTAGGATATACCAACTGACCAAACAGCACTCTTCAAGATTTATATACGTACTAGTTTACACCTCTCTCATGTTGTTTTTAAAGGGTAAATTTAGAAAGAGAGCTAGAACCCAGAGTGAAATAGTTTGCCTCCATGCTATAGTTTTCTCACCAAATAAATCCCTCCATTTGCACAGAATCGACCTAAGACCGCTAAGCCTTGACACCGCATCCTCACCATCTCACCACCATCTGCATATCATTCCACAAGTAGTTTCAAGTTTTTTGATTTCAAGGCAAGGAGAGAAAATGCAGAGTAACATAAAAAAGTTGATAGTGCTAGAGAGCACAAAGGCCTAGAGAATAGCAAAGGAAGGGTGGGAAATTAGATATTAGAGCTCATAAACATTAAAGAAATTGGACATCCTCTCCCACTATGTTCTAATATTTCCACAAAGTAGGATGCTGAGTCTGTGGAGAAAGTGCATAGAGTCCAAAGTCACCCTCATTTGACCAAGCTTTTTGTCCTTAACCTCCATGACCACCAAGCACATCTATGTCACAAAGTGAGTTTTGAGTCGACCGTTCAATGCAATCTCTATATCCACTAGAATACCTTGCATGGGAGAAAACATTCAAACAGTATCTGGACCTAAGAGATTACCATCCCTTCTTAAAACTTAGTTTCCTGAAGCTGATTGCAAAAAAACATTTTCCCTTTCATTTGTTAGCGTATATGCTCCTTTAATGAAAATCATTATGAAATACTTCACCCGTGAGGGCAGGTTTTCTAGAGTCTATTCTCACCACATAAGACTACTCATGCATTTCACTAGGGCCAAGCTACATTTGCCTCACTACCTTGTAAAAGTATTTATAAAATGTCATCCATTAGAAAGGCCTCCTCGCAACAAAGATTAAGTATTTTTCTATCACCTTGTCAAGATGATTATTCATGAATTAGACCAATAGCATCCTAAGTGAATTTTTCATCGCCCATGATGTTTTCATAACCCACAAATTTCTCTTCCTCTACAAATTTTACCATCATCATCTCATCCACCTTCCTCCACCTCCATCACATCGAGCCACATTCATCCTCTATACGAATTCTTCTCCCCCAAAAACAAACCTCCCCTCTTCACCTTCTCCAAACTTATAACATGAAGAAAGAAACATAAAGAGGAGGAAAAGAAAGACTAAGATGAACATGGCAAATGGGATGATAAAATGACATTGCTGGAAGAAAACAAATAATGACAAGAAGAAAATAAAAGTGAAGAAATTATACTATGATGAAGAGGCAGTATGAAAGAAAATGAAGACAGAAGAAAGCAAGAAGATGAAATGATGAAGGACAAACAGTAGTAAAACCAAAAAGTGAACAAGGAGACATGGAGATAGATAAAGATGAAGAAACCAATGAAAGTCCAGGATACAGGTAGATTTTGATGAAAAAATAATGAAGGTAAAGAAGAAAACATTAAGCACAATGGCAAAGATAAAAGGAACAACAATAAATATTAAAATAGTAGCCAAGAAGAGTGCAATAGCTCATAAATAAAATTGTAGTGGGACAAATGAATACAAGTGAAAATTAGTGAGGGTATGGGGACACACCAATGAGGAAGAAAGGACAACAAAGGAAGAGGAAACTAATGAAGATGAAAGAGACAGAGGTAGAGTGTTTGAAATTGAACAAAACATTGTGCCAAATAGTGAAGGCCAATGAAAGTGATAATGAAGAAAACCTAATGACCCATAGCCCTAAAAGTGACAAAATAGGATCCCATGACCTCAACCACCAAGATAGATGAAAATGCGCCAAGCAACATGATGACACTTAACCGTGACAACAAAGAAAATGACAATGAAAATGATAACAAGCAAGTATGGAGGATGACAGCAGGGAGGACATGGAAGAAGATAAGAAGATGAAGATCAAAAGATACTAGCATGGGAGGAAATGAAAGTGCTTCCTCACACAAACAAGAAAAAGAAGAAGAAGACACATACATGGATCATTGATGAGAGAAGAATAGCCCCAAGGTCACCATGATCAAGGTATTCAACAACTCTGTTGCATCTTTCCTCTTACCTACTGAAGGAGAGAGGCATGTGTTTAAGCGCTCATAGCGGGAAAGGAAGCCACAAATGCCATCCTACTCAACCTAAAAATATTGACAAAGGTAAGCAAAAAATGAAAGAGGAAGGGGAAAATCATGAAGAAGAGAGGGAATTTGAAATTATTCACATAGAAGACATTAGAAGAATGAAATACACCAAACCCTTCTCCAAGACCAATGCACAAATCAAGGATTTAGAAGCTGCTGAACAGAGCAGGATGTCATTCACTTTTATCATAAGTGCAAATGAACAAATGAGTGCCCAACAGGCCATCTATGAAACAAGAACACTCTGCAGACCACAGCTCACAGTGGCACAAGTGTGAAGTTGGAGGGGAGTTCTGCGGGCAGTCACCATGAACAGGTTACATGAAGAAGGTCAAACTAGAAGAGACCCAGAACTATGGTCCTAAATAAAGCATTGGCAAAAGTAGGAAGCAAGAACTGTACCAAGCACAACAAATTTCTCTCATTGAACTCCTTGCAATGGAAATTGAGCAAGAGATGGTATCTACTCAGAGTCTCAATCTACTTCCCAAGGCTTGAATGCTTGTTGCAGAAAGTTGATAATGAAGAGCCTTGGGCTTCCAAGGCTTTTTACTTGTTTTACCTTCTCACAAAATTGAAAGCACCTTTCATTCTCAAAACAGACAAGACAGATCCCCAGGAGAGGAGGTGATGAACATCGTGCTCGAGGTTCCACCGTTCAATTTCCTCCCTTATGTTTTCAGTTCAAAGGTGCCTTTTATTCTTTCTATTGTCACTTCTCGTCGCTTTTTCGACATGGTGACAGAGATGGTCGACAAAGTATTTTGGTGAAGCAAGATGAAGATGGTGGTGATGAAGTCAACTTGTGAGGAACAGGATGTGGAGGTTAGGTTTTAGGTTAAGTTGCTTTGGAGCTTAAGGAGGCTTTTATCAAGAGTGTATCGTAGCCACCATAACCAACTCTACTCTCATACACCTTAAACTAGTTTTAAGGAGGTTTAAAAAACAAAGGCTCATTTACGCAAGACCTAGGTTTGAACTTCAAAACCTTAAAGAGAATAATAATCATTTGAAAATTCTCTGGACAAGGAGAGAATGCCACTTACCAGCTCTTGCCTTTGTAAACTCTTGGATATCAAATGGAAGAGGAAATTTGTGACCAAGGTGTAGTAATTGTGTGGTTTGGAGGCTTTTTGCGTTAGTGCAAAGACCTTCACCCGAGTAATCGGGTTGGCCCATTAGCACAATGCCGGTAGGCTCTGCCTTTAGGTTAGCGCAAAGACCAGTGCGTGCATATGTTTACCCCTCGGGTGAGTCAAACGCATTAGTGCGCACTCCATGATTATCACGCCCGGCCCGATTAGCGCAGTTGCCGGTAATTTTTAATGGAAGCAGAGGACCGATTAGTGTAGCTCCACCACGTTGCGTAGAGCATCGTACTCAGCAACAACAAACAAATCCTGTTTCGTAAAATTGTCGAAAACTCTGTTTTCTCTCCCTGGCTTTTCTCTCCACCAAGTGATAATGAGCTTGAAATGAAAATTAAAATAACTTTATACCCTCAGAGAAAAATAATTCAAACTTATAAAACCACTTTATTATGTTAATATTGGGTCACTAATAATTTCCAACAATGTTCTTGAGCGTTTTTTACAAAGCCTAACTTTCATGTTTTTTCTTTTGGGTACGGCATTTTTAAGGATGAAGAGCTTTTTAGCTTTGAAACTCCTGGGACTATCCAAATCGTTTTCTTTAAAATTGAAACCATGATTTTACCCTTTGTCATTTCTTGAGTGAAATTGACCTAACACATGAGTTTCTCACCTTTATCGTTTTGGATGCGAGAAGCTCCTTTTAAAGATGTACATCATGCTTAACAAAGCCTTTCTCATGGCCACTTCGATTTGCGAAAGCATAACACATGTTTTTTGTTCTTCCCAGACTTTCGGAGTTTGACACCTTACTTACTCAAATAGAACTCATGCTCAATTTGGTTTCTTATTTGACACTTAACCTCATGTTTTCTTCTTTGACCAGTTTGAAGTGTATTTTGACCATACTGAAAGCTTAGGGCCCTCACACCGATATCATATAACTTCTTCCTTTGGTGTAGTGAAATAGTGTTGCCTTGATAAAACCATAGTAGGCCACCTTGAACAGTCCTTGAAGGTTTTTTCATTGTCATGATATGTCCATCATCTTTACCACCTGTTTTTCCCATTCCCACAAATGGAGGTTTTAGTATTATTAGAGAAGAATAAGAAAGCACTTAATTTCTATATCCCTTTCAAGTTCATTCATTTATGTTCAGCTCATTCACCTTTTTCCCTTTTTTTTCATTTTTAATTTCTAGAAAATCTTCTAATGTGTGCTTATTTTGTTGCTATGCCTTCTGTCTTTGTGGTCTTTTGTGATGGTTCCTTTGCTTGGCAAATATTGTTTTGTCAACCAATCCCAAAAACCCCAAATCTAGCCCCACATAGGCCTATTGCCTTTCCTTTCTAGGATGTCTTCTCAGGATGATTCATCTTATTACCTTACTCTTTTTATGGCCGATGGCCATCTTCAATCATTATTTGCACAATGTATACACACCGTCTTTGGTAAAATTTTACAGGCTTTACTCAAGGAGGCCTTGAAGGATTTTGACTGATTTGGACAAAATTACTTGACCTTCTTCTTCATTGAATGCGTACCCCTCTGATACAGAGAAACAAGAGACTTAGAAACCAAACAACCCCATGACCCGGGTGGAAAAACCCAAAGGTGACCTGTGGAAGGATTTTTGGACTTGGCCTTTGATCGAAAATTTAGTTTTGGGTCTTCAAGTATAAAAAATAGCCTTTTTTGATATTTTTATGTATTGAAGATCCAAATCCAATGTACTTGATTTATCTAAAGAGCCCAGAGATAGTTTTTAGACTATCAATGCTTACATCCAGAAACATAGGAGTGAGTAGGTTGGTTAATGATCCTGACAAGCCAAGTGGAGGAAAGTAAGCAAGCTCAAAACAAAGTGTTAAGGTAAATGGTGATAAAATATAGAATAAAATGAGTGGCATGAGCTCATGATGGGTCTTCCGGGGGTGGTGATAGATTTCACACGATGGAATACCAGTAAAGAAAAATTCATCTTAAGGATGATGAGTAAGGGTGAGATTTCTAGAAGTCACAATATTCATGAATTTTGTTTTCAGAAATCTAGAATAAGAACTTAGTCATCTACAAAAGCACAAATTATCGATGACTAACAATGTTTCCACTTGGGATGGCAGCCCCTTTTTCAGAGGTTCAGAACTTCGTATCTTCGGTTTTATGGAGACCCACATCATCCACCGGGCAGATTTTATTCCTTTTTGCATGCTGATGCTTCTTTGAAGTTGCATCTAAATGACCTCGAGAAACATGATTAGCTCAACTTCATCTTTTTACTCACTCAACCTAGCTTTCCTTAACCCTTTTTTTTCTTCCTTGGGTACTTTGAACTCACAAACCCTTGACATTTTCTTCTTTTGAAAGCAAAAAACTATATAATTCTACTCTATCACTTCAAGAGTTCAAATTAGCTAGTGAATTCTTTCTATTCTCTACCTATACTATTTGACTGCCAAGATTAAGTCGTATGACAAACTTCATTCTCTAAGCTAATAGAAGAAATTGAAAACATGAAGTTTAAATCAGAATAGGCACCAGATTTACCATGAGTTGTGGCATTAGACAAGCTAATACAAACATTATTTTTGTACAAACAAAACTAGAAAAACAAAGGTATTGTGATTTATCATTTGGTATGCATCCCCATATTTCTTTGGTTCAAGCCTTTGAGCATGTGGAACTAAAAGATATTTCATTCCTAATTCATCCTTTTGACAAGTCAAGTTCGAATGACTTTCATGCTCTCTTTCACTTCAATGATTTTATGAATAATTGAAAACATGTTCAGTCATGATTAGCTAGATGACTGAACAATACTTTTTGGCACAAGTAGTGGTATTTAGGCTTGCACACTTTCAAGAGTACTATTTTTTGGGTATGGGGCTATACCTTTTTCAAATCTACCTCTTTTCATTGTTTCTATGTTTTTGTATATTTCCCTCATGAAATGTTTATATAAAATGAATGAAAAAATTTAAACTAAGGGCTTTTTACAACAACGGTACTTGACATCCTATCTTCAAAAAGGACTCTAACATTCTTTGTCCATTTACGCTCTTGTAAACAAAAATCATAGTTACCTTCACTTGAAAACCTGATATAAGGATCTTTCCAAAAAAAATTCAAACAATCCATGCTCTCTTTGGTATTTTTTCTTGAGTCTTGCTTCACAAATTTGTTTCTCATTGCGTATCCTCTTTATGGAAAACATTATGAGCTTCAAGGGCAAATGATGATGTCATCAATGTATACTACGTGAAGAAGTTAAAAATAGGATCATGGCTCTTTGTAAGGTGTCTTTCACACTTCTTAGCCCACAAAGCATTTAGTCAAACATGTAGTGGTTCAGAAATTTTGAAATGCCCAGATACGATGATCTGAAGGCACCACCACAAGAACTGAACATTATCATGCAAATGGAATTTGTTAGAAACTCTCACTGCATAGAATGATTTATCTTGGGCAGCAGTATCTCGCATTTTATGGAGGCTTTGCCCAGGGTACTAAAGTCTATACACACACCATATCTTTTGGCTTTTTTTTGCGAGTGATACAATTTGACCAAGGGTTTTACAGTTTTTCTTGGAAAGAGGTTGTTACACCATTTTTTGGTCACCTAACCTATTATCATTAGAAGTACCCAAGTAAGAACATGTAAGACCAATTTTACTCCTAAGTAAAATTCCTTTCACCATGTGAAATAACATTTGTCTATATTTCCCGATCATATTTAAAACTAAAATAAGAAATTAATTAAATAAATCAAGATTATTTAATTATTTCCTTAGGAATAAGTTATTTAAATCATTATTTAAATAATATTCCTAGTTAAATTTGACTAAATCATTTTTAAATAATTAAATAAACAATTATTTATTTAATTATATTCCCACCATCTCTCAAAATAATAATAGAACTATTTATTTATTTATTGTTTATAAATAAAGGAATTGAACCAAGTCAAAAAGACCTTTTTCCTCCAAGCAAATATAATAAAATATTCCTAAAAGGCATAGTTCTAGAACTTGATTAATAATATTTTATTCATGTGCAATGTTATGGAGGGTCCAATATTTTGTTATAAATAGGAGGGTTTTCCCCATTCATTAGTCACCTCGATTGCATTAGATCACTCGGGATCTACTCTTGGTCACCATTTTCCATTTTTTCTTTGTGAGCTCCCATTGAGTTCTATGTTTGTCCGGGTTTCTTCACACCAATAAGAGAGAGGAATTTCAGACCGAAACACTAAGGACTTTCAAGAACCCATCCCATTAAGGAGAACTGCAGAAACACCTTCTTGTTTTCCTCAAGTTCCATTCTTTAATACAATATAAAATTCTTTTAAATACATCGTTCTTGTCTTGTTCATTGGATGCATGGAGCCATATGGTGTTTTATCTCTGCTTAATGTCTTTTGTGCTTAGATCTTGATTTCCAGCAAGACACTATTTGGATCACCTCATCACAGGGACTTAAAGATATTTTTCAGCCGACAATTTAATAGCTATTTGTTATGCGTAGTGCTGAAAGATTTTCACAACGAAAGATTCATACTAACAATTGGCAACTCCACACGTGTTTTCTTTTGCGACCGTTGTCGTTTTATATATTCTCTATTAACCAATCGTTTCGCACCCTAGGTTTCTCTCCATTTCCTATTTTTTCTATTTTTATGGTGCTTTCCACCTCTAAAACCCTCAAACAATCAAATTTTTGACCTTGTAAGTCAAGTTCATTACGCAGGACAGACATCACCAAGAACAGAAGAGCAATCTTTGAACCGCCGAGAGAACCGTATCCGCAGGCCTTACTTATCAACCCAAAAAAGTGACTCGGCCTTGAGGTCACACTTTTCTCGCCCCAAACCGCGACCGACCCAACAGGTCGAACCTCACACCGTACTTTTTCTCGCAATTTTCCGGCGCACTTTTTCTCGTGCCTGTCCCAATTCGTCGTGCTTTCCGTGCGCTAGACCGTTTTCTGATCTTGCTTCACTCAAATCAAGTGAACCTTGCCCCTTAGGCTCATAGCAATTCTCCACTTTGTGTGTGGCATCCTTTCTATTTCAAAGTCCGCATTTCCGTGCTTTCTGCCCTTTCCAGATTCGACAGAAGACCTCATTTTCAGCTCCCTAGACTGCTTCTTCTCCCTTTCAAACTGCCCTTGAAGCCTTGCTTGCCCGCGCTCTTGCAGAGATGCCTCTGTCCTTCTATTTTTATTTGATTCCCCCTCATTTTTACAACTTCCTACCGCTCTTTGTTGTTCTCTCTATTTCTTTCTCACAGACATTTCTCCTTTGGGATCCCCTGCCCTTCCGTACCTTAGATCTATTGGGCTCTTTTCGGCCGTGCTTTATTAATTTTTTTTCTCTATAGAATATTTAGAGACCCACCTTCTGGGTTGGGATTACGCGCCACTGTAGCCCACCTTTCCGTTTTTTCGCTCAGAACACGCACCGTCTTTCAAATACATACATTTTTTTTCTTTTTATTCTCAAAAATCGTGCTTACACTGAAACGACGAATATCCACACACCACCCAAGAAGAAGAGCCTAGGTTAACATCGCCTAGCAAAGACTTGTGCACCATCTTGTCACCGCTCGCCCTTGACTCTACCAGGATTTGTCCTCATCGCCCTTGCTCTTGTTTCTTCTTTCCGCGCCATTGCGCCCAAGGTGCTTCTCCTTGCACACTTTGCCCTTCAGCCTCGCTCTGCCGCCGCCGACTTCCTCCTTCCCGTGGTCACCGAGCAAGTCCTCCCAGCCCGACTCGACTCTTCTCCATTGTTTGCCTTCTCATCGTCTTCCTCTCTACTTCCCACCACGTTCGAACGGACCTAGCCCCAACTCCCGCCCACCGCCGGTCCGTTTCGGGAACACCACGGCACCCGCCCTCATCACTCCGTTGTTTCATAGCAGCCGCTCCCGCCCCAATTTCAATCACCCCACGATCCTATTCGCCACCATTACCTTTTGCCTTCTACAACCAAGCCCTCTTCCCATATTCCCAAGTTCATGCCTTCGCTAGAAGATCCCTCCAACCATATCCATCTTTCCACATGTGGTGTTCCCTCCACCCTATCACCACGAGACTCATTCATCTTTGTTCAATGTACGGCCACCGTGCTGTTTGCCCAGCATGCTGATTAAGTTTACCCTCTCAAAACCACCTTTGCCATCATTTCCTGCCTTTCTTATCTATATGCTTTGTTTCTCCTTTCCTATATATGACACCGTGTCGAACCCTGACTTCCTTTCACCAATCCTCTTCGACCCGTTCTTTCTTCGTCATGTCCAGAAATGGCGATAAAGACGGAGCCTCGTGTCGTAGCCCCTCTTTGAAGACCGAGTCAGGCGTGACCAGTTCTCTACTCTCACCAAAAGATGGCCAAAATCCCATTTTCTCAAACTGTGCATGGGAAAGCCGCTCTCCAAATAGCCTTGAAGAATTATTCATATGCCTAACTGGGTTATGCTCATGTTCATCCTTCCCGACTTCCAAACTGTGGCCTTAGCCCCGGGGGACATCTCACCGCCGACGCATTGGAGCCTCCGCCACGCCAACTTATTCTGGGCCGTGCTTCTTCCGTAAGGCCACAGCCCCAACATTCTTTCTCCGTGGAAAGGGACCAGACACGACATGCCTCCTCCTTGCCTACTCCCGCGCATTTTGTTGCCACCATCTCACTTTACCCGAACAAAACTGTGTCCAGCTTCCGCATTTGACCCCCGACCCCTTATTTTTCTCCAATTTTTCGCAACCGACCTCACTACCTTCAGTGAAAGTATTTGCGTAGTGAGAGACAACTCATTCTCTTCCTTCTTTACAGGAGGAAAGGTGAAATCAACTCGCTTCTGGTAACCGTTATTCGTCCTTCTCCGCACACCCAATACAATTTCGGTATATGGGCTCTCAACCCAAGCCACAAAGCGTCGGCATCAGCGCTGCTGCTCATGTTGTGTGTTGTCGGGCTACACCGCACGTCACGTTGCTGGTGGCGCGCAAGGTGGCCTTAGTCACTCGTGCGGGACAAGTACCCTCCCCCTCTCGCTCCTTGGTTGCTACTTCTCAACCCAGCTGTGGTTACTGGGACCCTTTCCTCACAAAGGTTTTTCGTGGCACCAATCCACCCTTGCGCCCTTAACACCAACTTTCCTCCTTTTCTAGTTCATCCATTTGGTCAAATTCTCATGATGATTCTCCCAGCTGTCCTCTCACTGTCGATTTTTAATTTTCTGCAAACCCAGCTCTTTGTACCACACCTCCCCGTTCCATCTCGCTCGAGTCCGATTTTCAAACGTACAACACTGTCACCCAATGTGGTCTTTGCAAATCCCTCCTACCAAAGCTGAGGTTCAGAATGAAATTCAAGGCTCATTACGCTGAATGTTGTTTTCCGGGTCAAAGCGCTCATCGATACAAGAGAGAGAGACAGATCCGGCGTTCAACTTCCCACCGCCATTTCACACCGTAGTCCTTCCACCAGCACCTTTTCTCGGTGAAGGCTCAACATTCATTTTAAAGTGTGATCCCGTCGATGACCAATTGATTACTAATGCTCACGAAGCCGTACACCCCTTCTTCCTTTACGTTTTCCAAACTTCAACAAAATCCCAAATGCCAATGTCGCCGTGTATTATTGATGAGGGCACCACCTTTAGCCTGCCCAGCTTAAAACAACTCCATCCCTAAGCTTCTGCCTTCACACCTGCCTCCCTTGTGAGCATGCCCTAGCCTATTGCCTATTTCTGATTGTCAAGTCGACTCTTTGGCAGAAGACCACAGTGCTTATCAGTTATTGACGCCCTCGACTACAAATATTCTTTGGGGTGTAGGCCAGCACTTGCGCGGCGTCCGTCGTCCCATCCGTTCAACGCAACATGCCTTTTTTCCCCGTCGCATTACGCAGACCGCACTGTCGTACTCAATGAACCAAAACTTACGTCCCCCACCAGCACCATCTCACAACACAGCCAACTGTTGATCCGATGTTTCCCCACCATAGAAGACCTTCCTCGCTGGCACCTTTTTTGACCCTCTTCTCCGTACCCGTCTTGCATGGCGGTAATGCTTGTTGATGCACCCTTGGGTTGACCTTTGTGTTCCACGCAGCCAGGCGGCCCACTCTCATCAATCCCACCGCCCAGCCGCCTACTAGCCAACCTTCTTCCTTCAGAATTCCTTCAGAACATTCCTCATGCACCTCTCATACCCTCAGTCACCGTACTAGCACAACCCCCTTTGGCACTATTCCTTCGAAGCCATTTCGCTGGTCAGATTCTTTCTCCGTCTTCCTCCGTGCTTATCCTTCTCGCCATTTGCTGACCCACCTCTCAACTTCTGACCTTGGGTATACTTTCTCCCACCATAGACTCCTCAGCTATCATCACAACCAAACCTAATTTTGCTTAGACCCTGCAATAATGACACCATGGCTTCTCCTGCTACACCCATTTTCGGGCCCCATCAAACCACCTCCTCACACCATGCTGTAAAGTTACCAGCAAAGTCAAGGCATCCACAACAAAGCTGCTCGAAATTTCCGCCCCTCGACTTCAAAGCATCCCATCCCAAGTGCCTTGCACGGGCTTGCTGCCACCACACCCGGCTAATTACATCTCAAAATTACATGTACATAATAAACATTTCTAATCACATATTCTCCGTGTTCAGTGCCACCACATACCCATTCTCTTCCTGTCCCAACACTTGCTAACCACCACCCTTGTTCTTGACTTCCACATATTATGTTCCCCACCGCCTGACAGCATCGCGGCTTTTACGAGACCACCTGAAGCCTGCCTTCCCCGTAGTCCTTCTCAACACCGCGTTCACCCTGCTCACCCCGATTACCATTTCTCTTATCGACACCGAAATGACCTCACATTCCACCATCATTTCCTACCTTTTCCTCATCTCTACTTTGTACCACCCTTGTTCCTTCCCCAACAGTCAGCTCGTCCACCCTCTGCCTGCTCACTTGCCACCTCTGCCGACACATGGAACTTTCCTCAAAACAGGTGTTCATTTATTTCACCGATCCTCCTTATTCATCACTCTCTGTATCCCTATTTTATTGTGGTATCATGGAAACAAAGCAAGATCAACCATTTTTCATGAACAGACACACCATCATGCCACTTACCATACCAATCCCATGAGCACAGTTAACCCAGTGACTTCATTCCCAGAAGATCAGTCCAAACTGTCCTCTCACACCTTTGACGCTTTTGAAGAAGGCACATATTAATATCCTCCCCACCATCAAAATACATATTTCCGTCATGTCCATTGAAGAATGAATAAATACACAAGTTTTGCAATGCATCCTGGAAGAAACTGAATCCACCAAACTCTTCAAAGAATTCTACAGGAGTATTTTTTCTAGTCCTACCCAAAAATGGCCCACCCATCCGCTTGGTATTGTCAGGAATATTTGCTGATTGTTGCTTGGCCTGATGCTGGTTCAACTCATCAAAGCGTTTACACCCATCCATCCTTCGTACTTGAAGCCATCAAAGCTAAACACCATAAACGAAAGAAAGAACACGTACCCCATCGAATATACCACTTGGGTGTCTAACCCAGTTCCCTTCCTCAAAAAACAAGGCAGCATTCGTGTTTGTACTGACTTTCGCGATCTGAACAAAGCTTGTCCCAAAGACAACTTCCCCACACCATTTATTGACCAAATCATCGATGAGTGTGTGGGGCACGAGATTATCTCCTTTATGGATGGCTTCTCTGGATACAACCAAAATGTTATCCATTGTGCTGATCAACTTAAAACCGCGTTCATTAGTCCGTGGGGCACTTTCGCATACCGAGTCATGCCATTTGGCCTTAAAAATTCCGGCGCCACCTTTCAACGAGCCATGTCTTATTGCTTCCATGACTTAACCCATATTATCCTTGCCTATTTAGATGACCTTACTGCACGTTCTAAACATCAGGCGCAACACCTTCATGACTTGCGTACCATTTTCCTCCGATGCCACAAGTATAACATTCGCCTTAACCCTTTGAAATGTGTCTTCTTTGTTCCCGCCGGTCGTCTCCTCCGCTTCATCTTGTCTAAAGACGGGATAACTCTCGACCCTTTGAAGGTTCAAGCCATTCTTGAACTTCCTCTGCCTCGTACCTTACGCCAGCTACAAAGTCTCCAAGGCAAAGCTAATTTTCTTCATTGATTCGTTCCTGACTACGCCACTACCGCACACGGCTTCCTTAGACTTCTTCGATCTCACACCCCTTTTGTCTGGGATACATACGCTCAAGAGTATTTTGATGCCCTCAAACATGCCCTCACATCCGCTCCCTTGATCTATCCCCCTGACTTTGACCGAGATTTCATTCTATACATCTCTGCTTCCACCTATTCGGTTGCTGGTGTCCTTATCCAAGAGGATGATAATGGTGCCGAACATGTGATCTATTATGTCAGTAAGAACCTTGCCGGTCCACCTGTGTCCTACTCGCATGAAGAAAAATTATCACTAGCTGTCATGTTCTCGGTCCAAAAATTGTGTCATTATATCCTCATGCGTTCCACCAAGGTGGTGACTGATTCCAACCCCATGGCTTTCCTATTGAGTCGCTGAATCCTCAATGGGAAGTACGCCCGTTGGGTCGTTATTCTCCAAGAATTCGACCTTGAATTTGTCACCCCAAAAAGTAAGAAATGTTTAGTCCTAGCTAAACTCATTTCTGATTTGCCTACCCAGACGCAAGATACTCCAATTAATGACGCTCTTCCCGATGAACATTTGCCATCACCACCAATGATCCTTGGTACGGTGACATTCTTACTTATTTGCGAACCCAGAAATTCACCCTTCACCTTGATCGTGATGCTCGACGATGTATCCGACGCCAAGCCTCTCGATACCTTCTAATTGGCGATGACCTTTATCGTCGTAGTGTAGACACTGTCCTTCGTCGTTGCCTCACCCACACTGAAGTTGAGAAAGTCATAAATGCCTGTCATAGTGGCGCTTGTGGTGGCCACCTCTCCAGCCTCGCCACTGCCCAAAAAATAATGCGGGCTGGGTATTTTTGGCCTTCTCTCTTAAGTGATTGCATTGAAGCAGTCAAACACTGTTCCAATTTCCAACATTTCGCCCCCAAGGCACGAGCTCCTCCTGCTCCTCTCCATCCTGTCGTCACAGCTGGTCCTTTTTGTAAATGGGCTATTAACTTCATGGAATATAGACCTCCATCTGCTGGTAACCACAAATATATCATTGTGGCGGTTGATTATTTTACTAAATGGGCCGAATCTATGCCCACATTCAACAATACGGCAGCTACTGCAACCCTCTTTTTCTTTAACCATGTCATTGCCCGATTTGGCGTTCCCAAACAATTAGTCTCAGCCCATGGTCGACATTTTGAAGATCATATTTGGCATGAGCTCTCCTCCCTATTAGGTTTTGAACACCAATATTCATCTTCCTATTACACCCAAGGTAATGGTCCAGTTGAAGCAGTCAACAAAATTCTTAAGACCATGCTTCAACGAACGGTGAATAAGCACAAAACCAATTGGCAGCTCATGCTCTTGCCAGCTTTATGGGCCTATCGTACTTCTGTTAAAACCGCCACCGGTTTCACTCCTTTCCATCTTGTCTTTGGCGAGGAATCCTTCTTACCAATCGAATGTGAAATCCCTTCCCTTCACTTGGCCGTCGAACTTCTTCCTGATACCCAACCTCTCGAACAATGACTTATCATGCTTGAGCGCACCTTTGAAGACCATCACGTTGCATTGCAAACTCTCGAAGCGGCCAAAAAGCGCACCAAAGCTCAGTATGACCGAAAAGTACACCCTCGCACCTTTCATGAAGGTGACCTTGTTCTAGTATACGACCAGGCCCATGATACCCTTGGTCATGGGAAGTTCGACTCATTATGGTTAGGTCCTTACATCATCGGTAAAGATCTGGGGAAGGGAGCATATCTTTTAGAGGACTTTGAAGGCCACCCCCTTCCTAATCCTCGCAATGCACTCTATCTTAAGACATATTACCCTTAGATTTCCCCACTCAAAATGCATGTTTTATCTCCTTGTAGATAGCCAACGTATGTTTGTTTTTATCATTCACTACTTCACTAGGACACATGTTGTCCACGAAGTCTTTCTTTCCCTCTTCTCCAAATCGGATTTCCTCACTTACAACACTTTTCCTTGGGGCACCGCTTAACCCCCATATTTGTTCTTGTTCATGTCGATTTCCATCATGAGATACCATTTTGTACTCATGTTTTTCGGGTCCCTTTTGGCCCTTTCATCATTCCATCATCATCAGTGTCTACTTGGACGTCGCTCTACTATTTTCCCTCGTGCCTTACTTGGGGATCCCTTATTGCCTCACCTATGGCATACCTACTTCTGTCGACATCAACTCATTTATTCCAAAAGCCCAGTCTAGGGGGTAGTGTACTATTGGTTTGAGCTCTTCCCAGCATGATCATGATCTATACACTAGATGGTCTAGTGATGCAGCAGCAGCTATTGGTGATTCCCGGGAAAGTGTGAGATGTCTCAACCCTCATGAGGGGGTGGCCCTGTAGGTAGCCCCCCACATGCCCGGATGACTTCATTTCCACCCCTGATGCAGCTCCTCCCATTTGATGATATCAGCCTCCACCGCTTGCGGCGCCTCTTCGATTTGCACGTATCAGTCAGATGTTGCGCGCCCTTCCCCGCGTGTAGGGGGCATTTGGGTGTATTTGTATCTCATGGACTACCATATTACTGTATAAGTCCTGACAATCATTCTAGGCATCGCATGTATGTGGGATCCATCATGTTATTTAGCTCGCTCATGTTTCGGCCAGCCCATGCTTCATTCTTGCATTCCGTGGTTTTCGGGCGCCTTATTCTTTGTACTTATTGCGTTCCATGGTTTTTCAGGTGCCTTATTATTTGTAATTTGTCTCGGTGGGCATAGGTATGCCTCCCCGGCCGCCTTTAGCACAGGTACCACTTCATAGAGACTTGTTGCACCTGTAAGTCTCGTCTCCACAGGGTCTAGTCCTTTAACACATCAGACAACATTACACTTATCTCTCTCACTTCCCTTTTGATATCTAGTGATTGAGTTCTTACAACGTACTTCGGTCATACGATTTTCTCCTAACACTCGTACGTTGGGGGGCAATCTGTTACACCATTTTTTTGGTCATCTAACCTATTATTATTAGATGAACCCAAGTACACCATGTAAGACCAATTTTACCCTAAGTAAATTTGCTTTCACCATATAAAATAACTTATTTGGTCATATTTAACCCAAAACAAGGAAATTAATTAAATAAATCCTTATTTATTTAATTATTTCTTAAGAACAAGTTATTTAAACATTATTTAAATAATATTCTTAGTTAAATTTGACTAAATCATACATAAATAATTAAATAAACCATTATTTATTTAATTATATTCCCATCTTTCCCCTAAAATGATAAATATATCATTTATTTATTATTATTTATAAATAAAGGAATTGACCCAAGTCAAGAATCCTTTTCCCTCCAACAAATATAATAAAATATTCCTAAAAGGTGCTTCTAGAATTCAATTAATAATATTTTATTCATCCACCAAGTTCTAGACCGCCCCAATATTTTGTTATATATAGGGGGGTTTTCCCCATTCATGAGTCACCTCCATTGCATTAGATCACTCTAGATCTTCTCTTGGTCACCATTTTCCATTTTGCTTTGTGAACTCCCATTGAGTTCTATGTTTGCTTTTCCACATCCATAAGAGAGAGAAATGCTAGATTTGAAACACTGAGGACTTCCAAGAACCCATCCCACTGAGGAGAACCGGAAAACACCTTTCTTGTTTTCCTCTCAGGTGCCCCATTCTTTAATATAATACAAAATTATTTTATATACATTCTTCTTGTCTTGTTCATTGGATCTATGGAGCTATGTTATTTTTTATCTGCTTAATATCTTTTGTGCTTAGATCTGAATTTGTGCAGCAATCTTAAAGGTATTTTGCAGCCATAATCGATGTTAGGGCTATTTGTTATGCGTAGCTAAAGTGGTCTTTTACAACGAAAGATTCATACTAACACTGGAAACCCAGAATAAATCTGCTAGCACTGTGTTTTGGTGTCCCTTAACTGTTAGGACATGTTTTTAGCTGCACTTTAGTTCAGCTATTTGCAGTTCTAATTTGTAGTTTATTGTCACAAATTCACATAGTTTAATTAGGTGGTAAGTAAGTGGCTAAAATCCACCCATGATATATGAATGAACTTATTTAGTGATAATAGGCACAAAACACGTAGGTAATTAGCAAGGAGTAAGTGGCCCATATCCATGCATGCTTAGCTAGTTTCCATTTGTTTTTTCCAAGTTATTGAATTAATTTTAGTTTAAATTTTGTGTTAGGAACCGAGACTAGGATAAAATTATCTAAGAAGGCAAGTAATCTTTGTTGCCCTTGCACCTCTTGGTGACCCTCGGCATGCATATGAACGCTCTCTTTTGATAGTTTTACATCTCCCTTTAGTCCAACATTTAGTCTAAATAGGAAAAATTGTAAGCGACCCATTATCCACGCATCATTTTATTTTTGAAATGAACAATCAAAACATAGTTTAATTAGGAGGGAGTGTAAAGGACTATCGCATATCCGCATCCTACAAACATTGTGATTGTACACTTTCTCACACACATTACCACACCATAAGCAAAGTAAGCCACCTTAAAACTAATCATTAATTGAACTCATTAAATCTCCCCAAAGGGGCCACAAGATAACTAATAGTTCAGGTTAGGACCATTGGGGGTAGGCATCCAATAAGCCTCTATGGGAAATTAACATCCTTGAAACATAGAAGTTGACTTTTTAAGGAGCTTTAAACCCGTCTGTCCGCCCATGGAAAAGAATTCCCGAGCGCCTGTTACACTGAAAACTGTCACCTCGACATTCTGCTAACTGTATGAGCTCATTATTACTCATACTTCCTCCTTTTGCAAGTCTAATATACCAGCTCCTCATGTCAAGCTTCAAAATCAGAAGAAAATCCTTCAAATCCCCTAAGAATTGGTATCGCACTTTCTCTATGCATTCCTTGCGGTCCCGCACCTAAATCTCAGCCTGCCTGCGGAACCATACCGCACATTCTTTGTGTAATGGGTGCGGACCTCTGTAAAACATAAAAAGGCGAGAAAATGAAGATAAAAAGTGAATTCCAGGTGAATTCTAGAAGATTCTAGATGGGAATTTTCAGGAATGGATACGCTTTGAAGAGGTTCATGCATCCCTCACTTGATGGAGCTAACCCCTTGATGTAAGGAGCTTATCCCTTTGAAGGAGGAATCTATCCCTTCATATTTGGAACTAGAAACCTCCTCTCTTCCACTATAAAAAGAGGCCTTGGGTAGCCTCAAAGGGAGTTCAAGCTTATGAGATTTGAAGTTAAATGTTGTTGAGATTTAGACTTAAGTAACTAAGACTTTCTGTGAGGTTAAATCACTCATCTCCATTTGTCTTAGCTCAAGAGTGCAATGCTTGTCAAAGTAAAGGAGATTCATGCTTCGAACCCCGGGAGGACCTGCACAACATCAAGGCACAGGTTGTAAAGGTTTTCTATCTTTAAAGTTAATACAAATATACTCATTTCTCTCATTAAACTGTCAATTCATGGTTTATTTCATAAATTCCTTGATCATTATGATAAGTATGATTTGTAATAATGTCTATACAGGTGCTGCTTAATCTTTTTGCTTGTTTGTGATTGCAGATAATACGAGGAACGTTCTTTCAGTGCACGGGAAGGACTTCAACAAATTCAAGCAAGCGTTGGACATAAGGTAGGCCTCACACCCGTATAGTGTTTTTATAAATCTTATATACTTAGAGAGAGATTAGTATAATTGGCTGTTTGTTGCTAGTTACCTTTTGTACTAGAGAGATCGGTCTTGTCCGCAAGACGGATTAATCTACACAACAAAATGGCGACCATACTGGGGAAGAACTTGTTTGTTCTTGGTTCTCTTTGATTTTTGACTTGAGAAAACGTTTTTTTTTTCTGGTTTTTGATTGATTCACATCTGTCTGGGTACTTTAAATTTTTTCTGTTTTTGAAAATTTAGAAGTGTTTTTGAGTTTTTCTATCATTTTTTCTAGGACCGCACTCTGCATAACCTTGACAGTGCGGGCAGTTTCGCACGTTCTTTACAGAACACAGTGCGGGACCGCACCTGTCAACACTGCTTACATGCGGACCCTGTAAAATTTTAGAAAATTTCTAGGTTTCTTTTTCTGGTTAATTTTTAGATCTTTGGTTTCTGCCCAGACTGGTAATTGTGTCTATCAAGAATTCATTGTGTAAGAACTTCAACAGTGTTAGTGTTTTGAATGATTTTCTAGAAGTTTTTGCCGATTGGATTATTTTTCCTATTTTGGTCTTTGTAGTGATTCAAATTTTTTGACAATTTGCAGTATCTCAGATCACATAGATCTCTTTTGTCTCTTGAATCCGACCTCATTGTGAAAACATCCTAGATTGAGAAATTAAGCCTTTTGATTTCTTTGCAAATCTTCGAAAGAACTTGCTTCAAAGTTTTGAATTTCATTTATTCTTTGAGTGTTTTGAAAAAACATATTTTGAGTGTTTTTTGATCTGTTTGATAGATTCTTAGTTTGCTGAACAACTAAGAGAAACATTCATAAAAAAAAAACTCTAAAAAGCTTTTACTCAATTTAGATTAGTTTTCAAAATTAGTTTTTATAGTTTTGAATAGTTTTAATTTTTGTAGATTTCTTTCGAAAGAGAATTGTTTTGTAGCTTCTTGTTTGGAAAAGAAAAGAGTTTTTCTTGTGAGCTTTGATAGTTTATTGAAAAGACAAAATAGTTTCTTTCAATTAGTTTTCATGTTTGAAGAAGGAATTTAAAGGTTGCATTCTCTAACTCTTCTTTAGATAGAAAGTTCATTGAAAGAGAAAAGAATTGAATATCATCATAGGTGCATTTTAGTGTTTTTGGGAGTCGAGTCTTCACATCATACAAAGTTTCATTTCCGCACCTTTTTGACTTAAGAAACAACCCTTAAAAGTAACGCTTAAATAAAATTCATCTAGTAATCTTTTTATTTCTAGGGCTCTCATCACCAACATAGCTTAGGCTAGTATCTTGGAGTAGGGAGTAATTAACTCTCCAAGATAGATAAAATAAACAAGTAGATTTATCTTGCGGTAGGAAGAATTCCAGTTGTTGCATGTATGCTCTGGGAAGCTCCTCTTAAAGGAGTTAAGCACGAGATCATATCTGAACCAGTGGGGTAATCAATCCTTCCTCATTGGGAATGATAGAAGATATACACGTATTAAAAACGGTAAACCTCGGATAGACCATTGTCGAGGAGCCAGGGGTCACTTGTCGGTAAACCTTGGATTTTGTTCAAGGAGCCTTCAAGGGGATTGAGCTTTGTTACTCTGCCCTTGCGTGTGTATCGGATCGTAGACTGTTCCCCCAGGTATATTTGTTTCTATTGGTAACCTTAGTGGCCATAATCTATAGGATTCTTTCCTAAGGTGACAGTGGAGGGAAGATCCCATTGTACCTGGAGCAGACGTCGACTAGACTCACTTGGACTCTCTGGGGGGTTCTCTTCACTCGAGATGGTTTTGTGAAGAAACTTGTGCCAGTCTGTTTCATTAAGCAGGTTGTCGGGGTAACTGTTCCAACCGCCCTTTTCGTGTTAAAACTCTACTAAGTTGGATTTCATCACCAACTAGTGTTTTTAGTACGGAAAGTTACTTGTTTGTGTGTGGTTTGAACTCTTAGATTTTTTAAGCGAGTGATTCAATTGTTTGTTTCTTAGAGACTTTAGGTGTTTTCATTGAAATTTTTTCTTTGTTTGCGTGTGATTAGATAATTTTTCATCGTGGCGGAATTGCCAAGACAATCCCGGAGAATACAAGGGAAACCCCCTGAATTTACACCAGGTCATCTTGAAGGACTTCGAGCTCTGGTACCACACAGTAGCCGTAGACTTAGATCAACAGAAGCTGAAAGCTCTGCTATTGTGATACATCCTGATCATCAAATTCCTACAACAGAATATATTCAAGAACCGATTTCAGTTTCTGAAGTCACTGAAAATATTTCTCCTACTAGAGAATTATCTGACGAACCTGAAATCTCTGAGCCTGAAACTGAATCTTCTGTGTTAGAAACATCCTCAAGATTTGTCTCACCAACTTCTAGCGATCCAGGTTCACCTAGGGTAAGAAATATCATTACTGAAAATCTTCCCTCTGGACTAATTTCTATAGAAGAACTTACTAATCCAGACGAAGACATATCTCTTCCCAACTCCCCTCAATCGTTAAATCTTAGGGAGCGTGAATCTATTTTCTACAGCCCTATTCGAACTAATCCCTGGTATCTTTCTTTAACTAATTTTTTAGAAAATCCGGGTCTTGCTTTTTATCCACCTCGAGTTCCATTTCATCCTACACCCAGAGGTTATTATCCGTCATCTATTATGGCTGGAGAGTCATCCATGTTTTCACAAACGCCTGAATCTTTTTTACATGGTGGTCCTTCTGTTCCTGCGGGATATCAATCTTTGTCTGGTACTTTATCGGGAGCAACTCCTCAACCTATCGAAAATGTGTTATCATCTGGTCTTGGTGAACTTAAAATTGAAACGTCGAACGCAGAGCAAGTTTATATGATGTCTGGTAACATTCCTAATCCTCAAGCTCAAGGCAATCAGTTTCCTTCTGGGGGTCAACCTCAGGGAACTCAGTTACCGCCTGGGGGGAAACCTCAGGGTAGTCAATTACCACCTGGGGGGCAACCTCAAGGTAGTCAGTTACCACCCGGGGCACAACCTCAAGGTAGCTTTTTCCCAGGACAACCTGTGGATCCATATTATTTTGGGGGGCAACCCTAAGGACAGTACATACCTCAGGGTTACCAACCTCAAGGACAGTACATTCCTCCAGGTCAACCCCAAACTCAATATGCTCCTCAAGGTCCTCAACAACCCCAACTTCAGTGCGTGCCTCAAAGTTATCAACCTCAAGGGCAGTACTCAATGCAAGGTTACCAACAGCCTTCTGGTCAACCATCTGTTCAAGGAGCCGGAACTTTACCTTATTATCAACCCTACGTTCAACCAGGTTTTGGTCCTTACGTTCAACCTTCTACGGGACAATACCCCGGAATGATGGTGTGGGATCCGTCCTAATATCAACAGCCTTTGCAGCCTAATGTGCAGTTACCTTATCAACCTGGTCAACCATTGGTTTCTGGTTCAACTCAGCAACCTGTTCAGCCAGCTATTCAAATTCCTGCACCTAGTTCAGTTCAGCAGGCTGGGCCTAGTACACCTCAGACTCCGCCCCAAACTGCTGCAACTGCTGCAACGTCTGTTCAACCTGTCACACCTGTTTCTGGAGTATCTGTAGCCCCGAGTTCGGCTATCCCTGTATCCGTGCAAATCCCTCAAGTCTCTGTACCTCAGTCAGGACCTTCAGTTCAGACTACAGTTCAGATGCCTGCAGGACAAGCCGGTACAAGTACAGTTGTTACGAGTCAACCTCAATTTACTTATCAACCGTACCAAGGACAGCCGCAATTCGGTCCCTATGTTTAGAATCCAAGCTATCAACCATACCCTGGTTATACTTATCAACAACCTCAGTATGGTCCGATTCATCCTGGTTATCCAGGAGGTTATACCATACCCAATGCTAATCCGATTCCTAGTTATCCTGGGTATCCGCCTCCTGGATCTGCTTTGGCTTCTCAAGGTTTTCGTGACCCTAACCGTCAATTACCGTTCATCGCAACTTTGGACTTACCTGATTTGATGCGCCTTACAAATGATCCTATTTTTTATTATCAGAACTGGCCGTCAATGCCTCATAAGTTGCCCAGTGATATACCGAAATTTGAAGGTAAGTCAGGAGAGGATCCATCAAATCATGTGATGACTTATCACCTTTGGTGTGCATCTAATTCGATTATTGATGATTCGATTCGCTTACGTCTTTTCCAGAGAACCCTCATAGGTCTAGCAGCCAAATGGTACATTGAGTTACCACGAGGCTCATTTCATAATTTCAGTCAGTTAGCAACGTCTTTCTTAACTCATTTCCAGTTGCCTGTCAGATACGACAATGGCACAGAATTATTAACTTCACTAAAACAATCTACGTCCACGTATATTTATGATCATATTCATGAGTGGCGACGTAGACGACGTTTGGTGAAGGTTTATATTCCGGATCAAATTTTGGCAGAATGGTTTGTCAAATCATTATTTCCCAAGATCACTGAAGACGTAGCTAAGGCTGGTGTTGTTACTGAAGAGCAAGTAATTGCTCAGGCTTAGTACCTTGACCTCGTTTATACGCAGTCAGGTACTCTGCATGAAAAAATTCCTGATTTACCCAAACAAGGTCAAATAGCTGCTGCTCCTCCAGGGTCTCATGCCGCTGACGGTATGATTGGTACAGTTAGTTCTAAAAGTAAGAAGAAATCCTCAAAGAATTCTTCTCCAATTATAACTTTACTTGATTCCCCGAAAGGAGAATCCTCTCAAGAAGTTTCTGCCGATATTCATGTCGTTGAAACATCTACGGCAAAATCAAAATCCGGTGGTAAAAAGAAGGGGAGGAACAAAAACAAGAAAAATTCGAAGAGAAAACAGATAGAGAAGAATCCAATGACGAGAAACGTAAACCTCGCTATCCTTGCTTCATTTGTGAACAAGATCACTTCACGAAAGAATGTCCATATCGAGAGGAGGTTACGAAACTCGTTAAAGGATCGCAACAACCTGCTGTCTTGAAGGATCCTTTTCCAGTTCAAGATAGTAAGATGATTGGTTCTTCCTCGACTACTTTAGAAGAGCCTATTATGATGATGTCTCATGTAAGGATTGCGACGCGATCGTAAGATTACGGTTCTAAGAATCCCGTTGATGGCAAAGAAGGAGAGTCTTCTAATGCCAACGCATCAAATACAACTCCTCCTGTTTCCGGTCCGCTACAGATCGAGAAACAAAATCCAGAATTGATAATCAAACCGCCTGCTAAAGGTGTTCTTCGTAAATCATCTTTCAATCCACATGCGAGAGCTGCTCAGAATTACAACATTGTTGAATATTTAGCTGTTTCTCCTTCAGCAATGTCGGCTTTTGAAGTGCTGCAATCATGTCCAGCACAGCGTAAATTGTTATTGTCTGCTATAGGAGCTGTTGATGTTCAGGATTCTAACCTCATAATCTTCGATTTAGAAACTAGTACACCGCGTCTCCCTCACCAAATGGCTTTCCAGATTCCAGTGTTAGTAAAAAACAGACCTATTTTTCGGACTGTAATTGATGAGGGAGCTTCAACGTGTATTATGTCACTTCAGTGTTGGAAATCTCTTGGTTCTCCTACACTTAACCAATCTCCGACGATTCTAAAAGCTTTTGATGGTCGAGGTTTTCAACCTTATGGTATTTTGCAGGATTTACCCATAGGGGTTGAAGGAAATATCGTTAATCTAGATGTGGAAGTGGTTGATGCCCCTCTAGATTACAACCTTCTACTGGGTCGTAGTTGGTCTTATGCTATGACTGTTGTTGTTTCTTCGGTCTTTCGACTTATTAAATTTCCATATCAAGGAAAGATCGTAACAATAGATCAGTTAACTTATTTTTCGTCAGACCCAGCCTCTACAGAAACAATCCAGCATGTTGGTAAAACGGCTATCCCTTATAAGGATGTTGGAGTAGGTTTGGTTAAAGATTCTGGTTTTCTAGGAACTTTCTCCTTTCCTCCTCCTAACGTATCGTCTTCCACTGCAACTATTCATATGATTTCGTCAGACACAGTTATGTTTGATGATCCTTGGATTATTCCTTCAGAATCCGAGATAGATTCATTTGATGGCGCGATGCCTTTGAGTCCATTTGAAATTGCATACCAGACTGTACAGTCTCTTTCCAACCCCTTTTCAACCGAAACCGATCCAATGAATGGGATCCAAGAGGAATTGCTTTCTATTTCTAGTTCAGATGCAACGACATTTCCTTAAACTGTTCATACAGATGAGCAAATTCGTGAATTTTTGTCTGTTAATGATTTACCATGGGAAGATCTCCATCATCGGTCTTCATTCTTACCTGAATTAGATCATTTTGAAAATGATTTCGCTTCAATTTTTACTGCTGAATATGCCAAGGAACCTCAGAATCCATTGAAAAATCCTGATTCTGAGTTAAATTTGGAAAATATATCTAGAACGGTTCAAATTGACATTTCAGTAAAACCAGGAATAATTGAAAACATTCATATAGGTGCTTGTTGTTCAGACGAAGAAATTCAAACTTATAAAGCCCTATTTCAAGAATTCCGTGACGTGTTTGCCTGGTCTTATGAAGAAATGCCAGGAATTGATCCATCGATCGTAGTTCATGAAATTAAGACTTACCCGGATGCTAAACCTGTTCGTCAAAGATTACGCCAAATACATCCTAGAAAAGCTGTCGCTATAAAAACTGAAGTTGAAAAACTACTTCGAGCAGGATTCATTTATCCAATTCCCTTAACGGATTGGGTATCGAATATTGTTCCTGTCACTAAAAAACAAGGAACGATAAGAGTATGTATCGATTATAGGGATATTAATTGAGCGTGTCCAAAAGACAATTATCCAACTCCCTATATCGATCAGATAATAGACGATTGTGCTGGCAGTGAACTATTTTCCTTCATGGATGGTTTTTCCGGCTACAATCAAATAAACATACTCCCTGCAGATCAACCTAAAACAGCTTTCATTTGTCCATGGGGAACGTTTGCCTATTGTAAACTACCTTTTGGACTAAAGAACGCTGGAGCAACTTTTCAACGGGCAATGTCTTATGCATTTCATGACATTAAACACATTGTTCAGCCATATCTTGATGATTTACCTGCTCATTCATTACGTAGGGCCGATCATCCCATTCATTTACGAGCAATTTTTATGAGATGTCGACATTATCGGATAAGGTTGAATCCGCATAAATGTGTTTTCTGCGTAGAATCGGGTCGTTTACTGGGATTTGTTGTTTCGAAATCAGGCATTCGTGTCGATCCTTCGAAGGTTGAAGCTATTGTTAAATTGCCTCCTCCTTCGACATTGCGCCAACTCCAAAGTTTGCAGGGGAAAGCAAAATTTTTACGTAGATTTATTCCGAACTATGCCGAGCTTGCGAAGGGTTTTACCCGGTTGTTGAAACAGGACATTCCGTTCTTTTGGGATGAAGTCGCTGATCGATCTTTTAATGCACTTAAACACGCGTTAACCCATGCACCGTTATTGCATCCTCCCAACTACAACCAAAATTACATTTTGTATCTCGCTGCTTCTCATTCCACCATTGGAATGGTACTAGTTCAGGAAGATGAATCTCACAACGAACATGTGATTTATTATCTTAGTCGAAATTTGAATCCGACTGAAATCAAATATACACATGTGGAGAACATTTCAATTGTTTGTCGCCCAATGCTGGCATTACATATTGTTACGAAACGTCAAATAATTTCGATCGTTAACCCATGGATGTAGTATTTGACCATAATTGCTAGGGGCAAGTATTCTGGAATGGATAGTTATCCCGCAAGAATTTGACTTGATTTGAAAAACGTAAGGCAAGGTCCTATTTTTGCGGTTCAATGTGTGTGATTTCCTCCCACTGATATTGAAACAAGCAAGGTGAAGAGTCCATCATGGAATAATCTCTTTGTTTCTTATCAGTACGCTTGATCCATGGTATGGGGATATTATTGTATATCTCCAAACCCAATATTTTCGGCCTGAAATTTCACGAACTCAACGACGGAAAATACGCTTCCAATCCCAACAATATAACATCATTAGTGATACTCTTTATCGACGAGGAGCGGATTCTGTTTTCCGACGTTGTTTAACTCATGAAGAAGCTGAAAAGGTACTAAATGACTGTCATTCTGGAGCATGTGGCGGTCATATGTCTGGGTATGCCATTGCCCAAAAGATATTGCGTGCAGGTTATTTCTGGCCAACATTATTTAAAGATTGCATTTATGCGGTTCGGAAATGCCACAACTGTCAAATTTTTTATAGAAAAATGCGCGCGCCACCCGCTCCTCTTCACCCTATAATTGCTGTTGGTCCATTTGCAAAATGGGGTATCGATTTTATCACATGTAACCCTCACTCGGCCGGGGGGCATGCCTATATTATTCTCGCAGTAGATTATTTTACGAAATGGGCCGAGGCGATGCCTACATATTCAGCTGATGGCAAGACTGCTGCAACATTCGTATTTAATCACATAATTGCTATGTTTGGTGTTCCTCAAGCTATTATTACAGATCATGGAAGTCATTTTCGGAACATCATGATGACTGAATTAACAGAACAACTTGGCCTACGCCACGATAGTTCCACTCCGTACTATCCACAAGCAAATGGTCTCGTTGAAGCCATTAATAAAGTTTTAGTCACCATGATTAAACGAATCATTGGTATTCACAAAACGAATTGGCATTCCATGTTATTTTCAGCACTTTGGGCATATCGAACCTCAGTCAAAACGTCAACAGGTTTCACTCCTTTTCAACTGGTCTACGGTTTAGAAGCTGTGCTGCCGATTGAATGCGAAATATCGTCACTAAAATTAGCCATAGAATTACTTCCAGCTACGTCTGAAGAGGAGAAACGTTTCTTGTACTTGGCCCAATTAGATGAGAATCGACGAAGTGCTGCAATAGCAAACGAAGCTCATGTTAAAAGGATAAAAGCTTAGCATGATAGAAATGTGACCCCTCGAAATTTTTCAGAAGGAGACCTAGTTTTACTTTATGATCAAGCTAATGACAAGCTAGGAGCTGGAAAATTCGTGCCTATGTGGCATGGTCCTTACATTGTGAAACGAAAGTTAGCAAAAGGGGCCTATGAGTTAGTAGATTTTGACGGTGTCCCTTTGGATAAACCCAGAAATGGTCTTTATCTAAAGCGATATTACGCTTAAAGGAGGTGTGGAGATTTTTGTTAGTTTAGATTTTCTTTACTGCTGGTGTGTTTAGATTAGAAAAGTGTGTTTAGTTTAGAAGTGTGTTTTTGTCACTATGACTGCTTATCTGATTTTTACTCTTGATATTGCAGATGTCGACGTCTCTTCAAACCTACATTGGTTTTGCTAATGGTGCTTGTCGTAGTACACGGAACATTTCTTCCGCAGCTTGGGTTATCTATTCACCCTCTGACGAGTTAGTATCCATGCATGGGGTAAGCCTTGGTCAAACAACAAATAACATTGCCGAGTATAGTGCAATGATTGAGTTATTATCTGAGTCCATATCATTTGGAATTCGGAGTTTGATTGTAAGGTTGGATTCTGAACTTGTTGTATTACAGCTTAACAGGGTTTATACCATTAGAAATCCGGTGTTATTACGGTTATTTTTGAGAGTTCGTCTCTTGGAATGTGAGTTTGATTATATTGAATATCAACATATTCCAAGACGTTTGAATACATTAGCAGATTCCATTACTTCTAGTATGATAAATAGGCATTTGCAA